>CM062805.1:678290073-678460073 GCA_031772625.1 Pinus tabuliformis | reverse complement strand
AGTAGAATATGAGTGGAGACAGTCTAATCCTCTAAGGTGAGCATATGAATTAATTCATAATTGGAGTGGTAATACAACTTTGAGTGATCCAATTGATAAAGCGTCCATCATTGTATATTTACCAATGATAAAAGTCTATAGAACTAATCTGAATGAAAAATTATATTATGGGGATTCAACCATATTGTAGTTGAAAAACTTATAACGAGAAATTGTTGCAAGTTTCAATTTTTTTTAGGCCTTATGTTAGCTAACATTTTCGTTGACTCATTTGTTGAAGTTTTCCTATTATCATTTATCAACCATTCATTTTTTGAGTTTTTTTACCAAGTGACACCCTCTGATTTGATACATATCAACCTCTAATGTCCTTTTGTCAAAAAAAATAATGTAAAAATCCTTTGTCAATGAAATTGTGCTTATTGGGTTACCAACCTCTAGGCTTGAATAAGTATTGTTGCAATTCATGTTTATTTGTTCCATCAATTTAAATTTTTTAATAGGGATGTCAATATTCTTATCAAGGAATTTATTTTCCTATGCCACTGCCTTTGTGCTTGAAACTATTGTTATAAGTTAAGTGCTCCAATCACTTCTTTTGATGAGAATCAATAAAAATGTTTCTATCTATCTACTAATGGCCTGTTAAGAAAATGTGAAAAGGTTGATAAATGCTAATGGTCACATGCAAGGGTAGTCTTATTAGTTGAGGTAAAAAATTTACAATGATATTAATATCTTACCCCTAAGGAAATTTGAGGATTAATTTCAAGTTGCAATAAAAGAATAAGAGAAAATCACTAGAACAAAAGTTAGAGAAAAGGAAGAAGTCCTACAAGAAGAAAAGGACAACAAACTGGAATAGGAAGATGTTAGGATATTCTGACACATAGGAAATAGTTAAGTACAACTTGGTCTAGTATAGAGTTAGGTAAAGTGTGTTTCTTTACCGTTGTACATTTTGTAACTTACATTCCGACGATCACAATATGTAGTGATCCGATGGTTCATTCTCTCCTCGGTATTACCGACACTTGATCCGTGGCTTGACACCCGATTGGTCCATGATTTATATTTAAAGCGCATGGAGGGTCATTTTTAGGGTAATCCGTGCATGAGAGAAGAATATGTAAATTTTCATTCTTTTATTAATAAATTGCCTGAAGTGGTCGCGTTGGCTTAGGTCGTGGACTGTTTCCCTCTTTGAGGGTTTTAACCACATCAAAAATACTGGTGTATTGATCTGTGATCTAGTTGTGAGCGGTGTCCTTTGGTGTTCTGTCTGAGGAACTTACCCTGTAAATTCCTACATGGTATCAGAGCTATTTGAGGGCCGCGTCCGTTGGTGATCCAAATCTGAAGCCAGTAGAACTGCATCTGACTGTTGTTTCCTAGATCTGTTGTTTCTGACTGCTTTCAGGCCGAGAGGATTGCTCTGTTGTGTTGGGAGCATCTGTTCAAGTGAGGAACCCCTTTCGTTTCACGCGAAAAGGTTTCCGGTAGCCCTAGCTGCGTCATTTTTAAGATCTGGAGGGAAAAAGAGCCTTCTCAAAGCAAGCACGCAACCCAAAGCATCAAACACCCCCTCTCTCTCTCTCTCAAATTTTTTGTATAGCTCAATTGGTTCAAAGCTATTCTAAGAGAGTAGAGGTCTTGGGTTCAAGTCTCCATTTTTTGGGGGCGGATTTTTTCATTTCCGCACATTCCTGCACTTCGTTGGCGACTTCATCAATTTTTTTCAAAAAGCCATAACTTCTTCATCCGG
This sequence comes from Pinus tabuliformis, assembly GCA_031772625.1. Taxonomy (NCBI): domain Eukaryota; kingdom Viridiplantae; phylum Streptophyta; class Pinopsida; order Pinales; family Pinaceae; genus Pinus; species Pinus tabuliformis. Next base: position 678,458,308 of record CM062805.1, on the reverse strand, counting down.
AAGCCGTTTTCAGAGCCGTGTTTTTTAAACTAGCCTAATTTTTCGAGATCTATCCATTGGAACACTTATTTTTAGCATATTTAGCTTCATTTTCTGTTGAAATGGAAATTTAATACCAAGTTACCCTTGACAGCACCAACTACTTCCAATGGTTGTCCTACATTGAGGATTTACTTAGAAGTAAAGGTCTCTACCGAATAGCCTCAGGCCAAGAAAAGAAACCAAAGGATGAAGATAAGGCTGCTAAATGGGAAAATAGGCAAGATCAAGCACGTGGATTGATAGGGATGTCTATTTCTCCAAATCTTAGATTCCATATTGCAAAACTTGATACTCTTGATGAAGCAATGAAACAAATCAATAAAGTTTTTGGGATTAAAAATGAACTTAGAGCCTATCAACTTGAAAATGAGTTGCTTACATTGGACCCTAATAATTTTTCTTGCATTGAAGATTTCTTGTCCAAATTCAAGACCCTTAGATATCTCTTGGAAGGTGTTAAAGTTAAGAAAGAAGATAGTAACCTTATCTATTCCATTCTTACTAAGTTGGGACCAGCCTACTCTGTGTTTGTTTCCACCTTCCATTCTACAAGAGAAGCCTTCATTTCTCAAGGAACAGACTACAAGCCCCCTTCCTTTGACTCTTTTTGTGATTCTTTAATAAGAGAACAAGAAAAACTCTTACACCTTGGTCTTCTTAATCTTGGAAACTCTTCCAAGAAAGCGTTAGCCACCCAGCAGCAACCAAATTCAAAGAATCCTAAGAAGTCATATCCTAAAAAGAATGGTCCTAAACCAAACAAGGGTCCTAAGCAATTTCAGCCCCAAAATGAAAAATCATTTCAACAAAATGATAAGACAAATAAAAACAAAGGGAAGAATACTGATAGACATTGCAATTTTTGTAATCGAGATGGCCACTTAGAATCAAAATGCTTTAAGAAGATGGAAGCCTTGGAGGCAGCAATGAAGAAGCATAACATCCATTTGGGGCAATCTTCAACTTCAACTTCATCTTCAGGAATGGCACTTTCTGCATGTGGTTGTCAAGCATCTCGGTCTGGCTATGCATTAAATGTATCTTCTTCTTCTCATTCTCATGAGTGGCTCATTGATTCTGGAGCTTCTTATCACATGGCCAAAAACAAAGCCATGTTTTCTTCTTTAAATGATTGTAACACCAAAAATATATATGTTGGTGATGATAGATCTCTTAGTGTTGTAGGGACTGGAACTGTTCATCTAGACAATGGTCAGTTTAATGATGTATTATGTGTTCCAACCTTATCCTGCAACCTACTATCTATATATCAGATAACTCATTCAGGTGAAGGTAAAATCGTTGAATTTTCACCTCATGATGTTGTAATCAAGGACCTAAGAGATCCTAAAAAGATGTTAGCTACTGGCATTGCTGATGATTCTACAAGGTTGTATAAGTTTCACAACTTTGGGTCATCAAATCTTCCCTCAGTATTTGTTGCTCATAACGATGAAGTGAGCAAACTTTGGCATGAGCGATTTGGTCACTTAAACTATCGCTCCCTTCAGCATCTATGTAAAGAAAATATGGTGACAGGTCTTCCGATGGTATCTTGCAAAGATGGTGTTTGTTCCGGATGTGTACTCGGAAAACATCATCGGGACAGTTTTGAAAACTGTGCCTCTTGGCATGCCTTGGCCCCTTTACAGCTTGTGCATAGTGATTTATGTGGTCCACTTCCTGTTGTTTCATTCTCTGGCTGCAAGTATTTCTTAACTTTCATTGATGATTTCTCCAGACGCACTTGGGTATACTTCTTAAAACTCAAGAGTGAAGTATTTAACACATTCTTGGCCTTCAAAGCCTTTGTTGAAAAACAATCTGGACATCAAATTCTTAAGCTAAGATCTGATAATGGCGGAGAATATGTTAAAAACACATTCATCAACTTTTGCACTGAGAATGGAATACAAATGCAACATACTATTCCATATACTCCACAACAAAATGGTGTAGCTGAAAGGAAGAATCGCACCTTAAAGGAAATGGATAATTGTATGCTACAATCTAAAGGACTTGGTCTTAGTTTTTGGGCAGAAGCAAGTAACTATGCAAATTACATAATAAATCGCACTCCTACTAAGGCTTTAAAGAATATCACTCCAGAAGAAGCATGGAGCTCAATCAAACCAGATGTAAGTCACTTTCGTGTTTTTGGAAGTGAAGCGTGGGCCCATATTCCAGATGAAAAGCATAAAGCTTTAGAACCTAAGAGTGAAAAATGTACTTTTGTTGGATATTCTGAAGATGTCAAAGGCTATAGACTTATTCCATTTAAGTCCAAAAATGTTATCATTAGAAGAGATGTAAAATTTGATGAAAATATATCGGCCTGCGAGCCTAGTCTGGCGGTTGTGCCACCTCTCCCTATCTCTTCTACTTTTGAAAAAAATTTCTTCTTCAGATGATGAAAGTGAGGATGACAATCCTCCCCCACCATCTCAGGATCCTCCTTCAGCTCCTCAGCTTCCAAAATGGGTTCGTGCTACTCGAGATGCAGCAGCTGACCTTGCCGGTGATCCTACAGATCAGCGACGTACACGTTCTCAATTCGAGAGAGCCTCTTCTTTACTGGCTCAAGCTCCAGTAAATTATGATCCTGACACATTTGCAGAAGCTTTAGGCCATCCAGATTGGGAAGCAGCTATGAATGAAGAATATCATTCATTGTTGGCAAATGATACATGGGATCTTGTTCCTTTACCAAAGGGACGAAAACTTGTTAGATGCAAATGGGTTTACAGAACCAAGTATGGACCAGATGGGAAAGTTGATAAACATAAGGCTCGTCTTGTTGCGAAGGGTTTTTCACAGGTTGAAGGCATTGACTACACTGAAACCTTCTCCCCTGTTGCCAAAATGAACTCTATCCGCCTTGTTCTTTCCCTTGCTGCCTCTTTCAAATGGGAAGTCCATCAGATGGATGTTAAATCTGCCTTCTTGCATGGGGACTTGCATGAAGAAATCTATGTGGAACAACCCATTGGCTTCATACAAACAAACTCCAGCCTTGTATGTCGACTTAAGAAATCCCTTTATGGTCTCAAGCAAGCTCCTCGGGCTTGGTATGCCAAAATGGATAGCTTTCTTTTAGAATCTGGCTTTTCTAGGTGTCATTCTGACAATACTGTCTACACCAAGAAAGTGGGCAACTCTCTTATCATCCTTGTTCTTTATGTTGATGATCTTATCCTTACTGGTAGTGATCCCAACCTTATAAACCATGTGAAGTCTAGCCTTAAAAGGAAATTTGAAATGACAGACTTAGGACACTTACACTATTTTCTCGGTCTTCAAGTCTTGCAATCCAAGGAGGGTATTTCCCTTTCCCAGTCCAAGTATGCTTGTGATATTCTACGTCATTTTCACATGGAAGACTGTAAGCCAACCCCTTCTCCCTTTCAGTCTGGAGTCAAACTTTTAGTCACTTGTACTTCTCCTGAAGTTGATGCTACCTTATACCGTCAACTTGTAGGAAAACTCTTGTATCTAACTCATACTCATCCTGACCTTTCCTTTGCTGTTGGTCTTGTTGCTCGGTTTATGCAAAACCCACATGAAAGTCACTGGAAAGCAGCTAAAAGAATACTTCGTTATGTTCGAGGTACAATTCAGTTTGGGATTCATTACAGTTCCGAAGCAACGCCTCTATTGGTTGGTTTCACTGATTCTGATTGGGCTGGTGACCCTGATGATCGGAAGTCTACTGCCGGTTATGTGTTCACTCTTGGTTCAGGACCTATTACATGGGCTTGTAAGAAACAAGCTGCCATTTCTCTTTCATCAGCAGAAGCAGAGTATCGTGGTGCCGTAGAAGCTAGTAAGGAAGCCTTGTGGCTTCCTCAGATCCTGTTAGAGTTTGGCTTTCAGCAGCAGCATCCGACTACACTTTGGTGTGATAATCAAAGTGCCATTCAGCTATGCAAAGATCTAGTCCAACATCAGCACAACAAACACATTGAACTGCACATGCACTTCATCAGAAAGCTCATCCATGACCATGTTCTTGAAGTGCAATATTGTTCTATAGATGATCAAGTTGCAGACATCTTTACAAAGGCTCTCACAGAGGCGAAATTCACTAAACTTCGATTTATGGTTGGAGTTCAGGAAGTTGCCACTAAGGGGGGATAGGCTCTAGTGCCTCCTTCCTTCTCCTATTGTGTCATATTTGTAAATCCTTCAATCCTATCCCAAGTTGTTCTTAAGGGGGGATGTTAGGATATTCTGACACATAGGAAATAGTTAAGTACAACTTGGTATAGTATAGAGTTAGGTATAGAGTTAGGTAAAGTGTGTTTCTTTACCGTTGTACATTTTGTAACTTACAATCCGACGGTCACGATATGTAGTGATCCGACGGTTCATTCTCTCCTTGGTATTACCGACACTTGATCCGTGGCTTGACACCCAATTGGTCCATGATTTCTATTTAAAGCGCATGGAGGGTCATTTGTAGGGTAATCCGTGCATGAGAGAAGCATATGTAAATTTTCATTCTTTTATTAATAAATTTCTTGAAGTGGCCGCGTTGGCTCAGGCCATGGACTGTTTCCCTCTTTGAGGGTTTTAACCACGTCAAAAACACTGGTGTATTGATCTGCGATCTGGTTGTGAGCGGTATCCTTTGGTGTTCTGTCTAAGGAACTTACCCTGTAAATTCCTACAGAAGATTCTAGTCTTCAAGAGAAGAAGGTGATGCTTCAAGTAGTCAGTCATCAAGAGGTGGTGATTCTAGAGTAATAAGCTCTTTCTTGAGAGGGATAGGTAGAGGAAGTGACTACCTACCTAGATGTTAGAGATGTGGAAAGTTGGGAGATACGTCATAGGAATGTTTACAAAACAATCTAGTAAGATAAAGAAGCACACATGTGGAAGAGGCCAAAGCAGAAAGTGTGAATTTAGCTACAACAGAACAAAACCTTAAAGAAGCAGAGTCCTTGTTGATAAGTGATTTCTGATCAAATGAGAGAAAGAAATTAAGGAGAAAACTCAAAGGAACATACTTTTTTACAACTATGTGAAATTCAAAGGGTAAGAGTTTCAAAGTAGTTATTGGTCGTGGTAGAAAAAACAATTTGATTTCTACCAAAATGGTTGAAAAAGTAGATTTGAAGAGTTTAACACGCCATATGCCTTATAAAGTGTCAAGGCTATTAAAGGGACATGAAATTTTAATGATTGTTAGATTGGAGGCTATAAGGATGAGGTATTATGTGACATAATTCCCATGGATGTTTGCCTTATTTTGTTTGGAAGACCATGAAAATATGATAAAATATCTATTCATAATGGTAAAAGGAGCACCTCTACAGCTGAGAAGAATGGTAAGAGACAAACATTGTTACCTTTGTAAGATGAAGGAGAAAATGAAGAAGTTGTTCTTAGTGTGCTATTCATGAGTGGAAAGAAGTTGTTCCAAGAAGTCCAAAAGGAAGAGGTACATTTTTATTTGGTTGGAATGCCAAAGCTAATTCTTACTAGTAAAAAATTATATGATTTTCCTGAAGAAATCAAATTTATGGTGGATTAGTTTACCGATATCATTGTTGATGAATTTTCAAATAGTCTTCCTATTGTTATAAGTATTATTCATCATATAGATTTAATATGAGGATCAAGTTTTCCAAATAAATACGCATACATAATTAATCCAAAAGAGAATTACGAAGTGAAGAGACTAGTGCAAGAGATGTTGGATAAGGGTATCATTAAGGAAAGTTTGAGTCCATGTGTCTTTCCAACAACGCTAAACCCAAAAAGGATGGCAGATGGAGATTGTGTATTGTTCTATAGCCATCAATAAGATTACAATTAGGTGTATATTTCCTCTTCCATGCATGGATGATTTAATTGAGTGTTAGGAGGTGATATGTATTCATATAAGATTGATCTAAATATTGGATACCTTCATAATACGATTAGACAAGGGGATGAATGGAAGACAACCTTCAAAACAAACTGCATATTGTATGCATGGTTAGTAATTCCTTTTGGTCTCACTAGTGACCCAAGTACCTTCATGAAGATAATGAATTAGGTTTTGATGGATTTTAGTGGCACGTTTTTCTTGGTCTATTTAGATGATATTTAGGTAGACATTCAAACAAGGGAGGGGAATTTGAGACATATCATGTTAGTCTTAAGAACTTTTCAAGGAGAGAAATTATTCAATAACTTGAAGAAATGTAGTTTTATGTGAGGCCCTAATAATACTAGTGTAGCCCCCATATTGTCATTGGTGTGCCCCATAGAAGCTCACTATTATTATTTTTGAGCCCTTCCATTATTATTATGATGTAAGCCCTAATAATATTTTGATCTTTAGAATCCTATATATACCAAGCAGTTCTTGGAATTTGAATAATCTAAGAATTATTCATTTATGTGATTTAAAGGGAAGTTTACCCTTTTGATATGGCTTATTATATAGTTGTTAATTTTGTTTTTCTTATGTTTATGTGATATTTTGATATAGTTACATAACATTCTGTATGAGAGTTCTTGGTTCTAGGGTTTCATTGCTTCAAATGAATCATTGTGGAATTCTTACTATAATTATTTTTCTGTGAATATTTAGACCACACAATTGCTACCAGATGGAGATGAAATATGGATTAGAATCTAGTTACAATTTTAGACATTTTTTTCTATAATTTCATAGATATGGTCTAACGAAGTTAGGTTTTTTTTATGCCCCATAATTTAGTCTGAAACAGGTGACCTCGGGAAAATTGTTATAAGTTTCTCCTAAAGCATCAAATTTGAATTTTGTAAAAATTGAATGAAAGAGAATGGAACATAATTTTCATGGTAATATTTTTATGTCCAAAGGATGAAGCAATGACATGTGGCATCCATTCAACATCGCTATATTGAACTAGTACATAATCAAGTCGTTGTGGGAGATTTGGCATACCATTATCTTAAAGAATCCAATTTTGGTCTGATTTGTGGCATTGGAAAGAATTCTTAGAGGGATACCTCCAAACACCTTTTCATATCTTGTAAAGTTTATATCACAAATATCCAACAGCTTCAAGCTCAGTGAGTTCGACAAGATCAAAATCAATCTCTTAAAATGTGTGTATTTTTAAATTTGCATAAATTTTGTTTGAAAAATTAGTTTCAAGTGATTCAAAGGGCATATTGAAGGATACATATCATTAATTGTTTTCAAAATTCCTTCCAAAATTAAATAATACATCCATTAAGACCTCAGAAATCTCTATTATGACGCATGGAAAAGAAGAAGAAATGCAACATGATATATCAAAACTACAAGGCCAAGTGCAACAAAGAGAAACCAAAATGAACAAAAAGTAATGATGAATGGTTTAGAAGAAAAAATAAAAAGGGACATTCAAGGTGCGGAGAATGGCTTAAAAGCATAAATGGAAGGTTTGAAGGAGGTTTTGACAAATTTTCTACAAGAAATTATTCCTAGTGGTGACAAGGTATTCCATGAAAGTCATGATGAGAACAAATTGAATGTGAATAATGGTTTTAGATAATCTAAATTTAAATTGAATACCAATCGTATTCCAAAGATCGATATGATGAAGTTTGACAACAAGGATCTAGTAACATGTATACTATCGATGGAGTAGTTCTTTGATCTACGCGATGTGCAACACATGCAAAAGGTATGCATTACATATTGATATTTAGAACCCAATAAATTTGTCTATTATCAATGAATTTGTTCTCATAAATCACTTGTCAATTGGATAATTTTTACAAATGAATTTATCGCACATTATGAGAATACAAAGAGAAATGCATTCTTTAGTCAATTGATAAATCTCAAACAAAATGGTTTAGTTTCGGAGCACATTGGGAACTTCCAATGAGTGAATATCAAGGTAATTAATATTCTAGAGGAGCGTCTAATCGATATTTTCATAGGGACTTTAAAGGATAACATACAAAATGGGTTTTTCATTTGGGAATGTAAGTCATTGGAGAAGGCATTCAGGGTGGTAGGAAAAGTTGAACAAAAAACTATGGAAACAAGGAGGTATACCACACAACTATAAATATGGAAGTGTTGTTGCTCCTAGCCTCTCACAACCTATAAGGTTGAAACCACAACAACTAAAGGAAAAAGGAGAAAAAGGGCTTTGTTGAAATGGTGATAGAAAATTTACTAAAGGTCATAAGTGTGATCAGAATATATTTTTTACATAGATTGTGAAGAGGAGAAAGAAAAGGAAAATAAATAACAAAAGAAGAATATATACACTAGGAACCAATGCTAGGGGTTTACTAAGAAGAAATGAATCTGGCCATATATTGTAATGCATTGGTGGGAATTACCACTCCTCGAACTCTTAAGATAGAAGGATATATCAAGAAGAAAATGGTAATATTCATGATTGATTCAGGTAGTGCTGATAATTTTATTCATTATAACATAGACAAGGATTTGCATTTCTCTCCATATCTAGAAACAATGTGTCAAGTGATGGTCATAAATGGAGGAACTATAAATTTCACAATGAAGTGCCATAATATCAATCTAACCATGGGGAAATATGTGAAATTGAATGTATGGTTGCATAAATTCTAGAGGCGTGTATAATTCAACCTCGACAAAGTTCCTTCTCTTCTCCAATAGTATTTGTGGACAAGAAGGATGGATCATGGCATATGCGCCTAGATTATATAGAGCTTAATAAGCTCAAAATTAAAGATGAATTTCCCATTCATGTAGCTAATGAATTGTTTGATGAACTACACGGAGATTTCTATTTCACCAAGTTAGATCTTCACTCAGGATATAATAAGATTAAAATGAGAACAAGAAATTTACTAAAACAACATTCAAAACTCATGAAGGCCATTATGAATTTTTAGTCATGGCTTTTAGCCTTAATAATGCACCTTCCACATTTCATGGCTTGATGAATTCCATTTTAAAACCCTTCGCTTGAAAACTTATGTTAGTGCCATTTTATGCATGCTCATCTCTTGATGTCTTCACAAGAACAATTTTGAAGATAGGCTAACTGCACTTCATAGTGACAATGTTGCACAACCATTCTCACAATCATTGTGTAATCCTTCCCCAGAGTGACTGCACAATCCTTGCTCACAGTCACTCTGCAATTCTTACTCACAATCATTACAGAATTCTTGCTCAAAATGATTTCATAGTCCTTTCCAATAGTGACTGCATTGTTCATAATGACAGTGGCTTCACAATTCCTAGTGAGAGTGTAAGGGCATCCTTTGCAAATAGTGATTTCACACTCTTTGTTGATAGTGAGAATTTGCTGGTTGAAGTCAATACTATTACACCTCATAATGGTAGCAAATTCACTCTTGAATCTTAGTTTCTAGACATGCACAAAGCACACTCACGATGTGTAACCCTAATTATGTGTCTACTCTCCCTATATAAATATTCCTATCTAGAGATCATTTTAACATTAATTATTTTCTTTAGAGATATGCATATTCTTAGAGCATAAGGAGAATTCTTAGTTGCAAATGTGCCATATTCTATGTGAGTTTCTCAACTATCACTTTTTATTTTGCAAGCACCACTTTTTCTTTTAGTTTCTCTTGCACATGTCATTTTTTCTCACTCTATATTTTGGAAGTGCTCTTTTTTCTTGCATTCATTCTTGCACATGTTGCTTTTGTTTTCTTTTCTTCTCACAAGTCTTACTTTCACTCTTGCATGTGTCACATTTGCTTTCCTTCTCATATCTTGTTAAGAGCACCTTGGAACACCTTCTAAAGGGAAGTCTAATACATTATTTTGCATTAGTTGATTCTATTTAACACAAGAATTTGTGTTGGACAATATCCCATAGCATAGCACACTTTTAGTTTGCAATCGACACTTGTTTTGTAAATATTTTCGCCTTAACTAACACACTTTAAAATTACTCTAGTTATGTTGTGATTTCAATGTATGCTTGTTGGTTTTGGTGACTGCGCACATTATTTTCATGTGTTTTGTTGTTTATTTGTGTGTTGTCATGTTAAGGGCCTTTCGTATACTTTTACTGACTCTCTCTAGTCATATTAATCTAACACATAGTAAATTTTAGATTTTTCTTTGTTCTTTCATCATGTTGAATCATTGTGAACATCTATATTCCAACTAAGGGATTACATATTCCGCACTCCTAAGCCCTAGAGATGAGACTCTTGTCCCTTGAAGATGCACAATGTGCTCATTTAGAGGACAACCTCCTTCAATGCGCATTGTGCATCCTTAGAGCACAGTCACTAATCCCTTGCCACTTACATTTTCCCTTTGCATAATGCCTTGATCAACCTAGCCTTGTTTTTCATATTGTGCATTCCCATTGAGTGGTAGGGTGATATTTTGATTCTTGCAGTTTTGAACTACGCAATCCCCGGAATCTTCTTTGCAAGAATTGCACACTACACATCCACAATGACTTATCCTATCACCCTTTTCACATGGAATTTCCAACTACATAAAGACTTATTCTTCTCCCTCTTCCCATTACGCATTATGTACTCCCAGTTCCCACTCTTCCCCTCCTTTCCTCCTAAACCTACACACTATTGAAAAGAAGGCCTCTTTCTCTCAGTCATTATGAAATGCCCCATCATAGTCAACATATTACATGAGTACAAGGTATATTAAGTGATTTTGGGATTGATATTATCGTTTCATGGGTGGACATCATTTGCAGGTGTTATCATTGTAACCTGACGAGATGATGCTCAAGGAGGTCATCAAGGGGAGATTTTGATAAGATACTTGTGGAGATCAAACACAAAGGTGCTATCATGTTGTAGTAAAGGAATCTTGGACCATGGAAAAGATATGGAAAATTATGTTGGATTAGAAGGTTCCAATGCTTATTTAGACCCTTTCGAGGTTGAGGGTGAAGCACATCACAGATCAAACATGAAGATTTGAAGATATAGAATAAAATATAAGAACTTGACACATCACAATGAAGTCTCATGTCAAAGTCACTAAATTGTAGCTCTGTAAAGTGACAACACAAGGGTTTTGCTTTGTCAAATATTTTTCCACGTTGATGGAATGCAATTGTTGTATTTCCCAAAATAAGAAAATTTAAAAAATGTGTGGAAGCCCAAGGGTCACACAAGGAACATGAAGAGTCATTAGCAATTCTAAGAGTCACGTAATATATCAAAGGTCATGTAGAAGCTCAAAAGTCATGTGGGAGATCAAGAGTCATGAGGGAGTTGAAAAGTCACATGGAAGGTGAATGATCACTTTATTTATTCTAAATCAAACCTCATAACTTAATCAATTGACTTTTCACCTTGGCTTCTATGGCTTGTCATAGGGGAGAAGATCATGCTTTGGAGGATAAAGTGGTGACTTAATGTTCTAATATTGGGGCTAGTGTTGCATCATTGTAATTGTGTAGTTGGAAGTTTTAGTTAATATTTGAAGCTCTTAGAGACGACACACTTTCATGGTATAGGTTTGGTTCAAATGTCTTTGAAAAAATCTGAGTCTAAATCCCCTATTTATGTTACCCTTCTAACTTATGCCGATCATGAGGAACTTCTAGTTTTAGAGGAGGAATATCCTACCACTTTTGTCCCTTCTCATCCTCCTTTCTCATTACCAAATAAGGTGGTCCCCCATATCAGTGTTGACATTGGGAAATATGAAAACAAAATTGTTGATTAAATTATCCCACCTTCATTCCCTTCCCACGATAAATATTTTATCCAGAAGAGCCTTGAATTTTCTGACACATTCTCAGAGCCTAATGTGAAGTTCGATCCATTGATTTCCCAAGGTGATATTAATGAACATAATCTTAATCTTGAATATGAATTGATTGAAATAATTTCCTCTTAAAGGGATACCTTTTAAACTTTATTGGTTACATCTCATAGCTCTCTACACCTTGATTTCTATGATGAAAATGCTCCACCAACAATTGCTTCAAATACCTCAATTTTTAATTTGTTGGTCAAAATAGTAATTAGGTACAAGGTGGTCACATCTCACAAGTGAAGGAGAAAAATAATGAACACACATTCTATATTTATTCTCATTTTCAAATTCCTCCTATCCAGATGATGTTTGCACATTCTTAGTTAATCAATAATCTTGTGATCATGGTGATATTTCAAGGAAAATTTGAGCCCTTGATCAAAATGAAGGCTTAGGAAACCATCACCATGATGACCATGACTACACTAATATACATGGTGATGACTTCCCAAATACATCCATTGACTTCTTTATTTCCCAAATAAACTTCAATATGTCAGGTTTCGATCTGGAATATGATATAATCATAGAAGCGTTTCTCACAAGATTTTATCCTTCAACTCACCAACTCTTATGTCGACATGCATGAGAAATCAAATGATATATTAGGTTCTTCTAATTTACATTCTAATGAAATAGATATCAAGTCCACACAATTTGGTAAGGCATACCATGATGAAGAAGAGGATGTGGTAATCGTTAAACATCTTTCTTACAATTTGGGTAATCTATTTGGTGATGTTGAGACTTCAGATGAAACTATTGATTCCAACAATTTCCATATGATTCATAATGATGTTGTTGAAATAATTGATGGTAGTCATCTTCAAACAAATGCTAGCCTAACCATTCTTTCAAAATTCAATCATCCAACAATTCAAATTTTATGGAATTGTTATAAATTCGAGGAACTTCAGATTCAATTGATGGTTATGTTCCTACAATTCTAATGAGATCTTTGAACTAGGTCAGATTAGAATTTTTTCACGTAATTATTCTCTCAGTATTGTATGATTGCATCTGAACTCACTATTGAAGGATTTTCAGTGTTTTCAAGTTGATTTTCATAGTCCTTAAGAAAAATTTTATGATTAGGTGAAATATTCATATTTGGATAATTATTCCTAATGAAAATCTTGTGTATCAAAACTAGTTTTGCAGTACATATATCTCATGGATGTACTAGCTTTAAAGAATATCCTTCTGATTATGGAGACAAAGATTATCATTGGCTGAGATATTCCTTCCTATCAAACTCTTTGAGGAATGATTGATTTCTTATCTCTCTAATGTATGCTATAAATTTAACCATTTTTATAATACAATCAATCCTCTTGAGTGTAATTCAATGCTTGAATCATTTGACGAAGCAAATCCTGTGTGCTAGAAAACTAAATTATCACATTGATAGGAATGTGGACACGGTTTGACATATGCTTCTAATAGTTTGTCAGCCTGGTATGCTAATTGGTTTCTTAGATTTATGATGCCAAAATATGTTTCTAATACCCCAAGATTTCTTGTTGTTGGTTTACTGCATAACTGTATATGAGGGGAACTAATAGAGAATCGAGAATATATATTCCAATCCACCAATTTGATCATAATACTAGCCTTAAAAACTATCTTTAATCTAATCATATTCCCATCTATGTATCTAATCATAGTTGTTTTACATTTGTTTATCTCATCGAGGGCATAAATTATTATGGTTCAACATTTCATTACTCATATTCTTGTTAAGAAGAAAATGAACTTTAGTTTCCATTGATGGCTATATTAGGTCCTCACGATCTTAACAAACTCTCTAAATGAGGCTACGTCAAATTTCCCTTGCAAGATTCTCTTCATAATTCGATTTTGATGATTGAAAGCTCATTTGCCCAATATTTTCAAGGTTTTCAAAAGGGTTGTTTCAAATATCATGATTGAATTTTTGATTGGCTAGATCAATCTTACTTAGCAAGCTTTTTTGTTAATAATACGTTTCAATCTTACCTAATGTTTGGTAAGAATGAAAATGCAGATGAATGTACATGTATGGGATGCATTCAAGGTTTGTATGTTCATCATATTGTTAGATGAGGTAAGACCATAGATTGGACAAGGCCTTCAAATTTTTCTACAAATTATTTAGGTAGACATCCTTATTTCTACACATTTCTTTATATTGTTCCTAATCACTTATATCTTCTTGATTTCTAGTCGAGAGCAACTCTTGTGGTTTCATTGGAATTTTTTTTTGCATGATGTTAAGCTTCCAATTAAATAGAATAGGGTTTAGGTCTAGTTGCAATCTATTTATTTTTGTATTACATTCAAGCACATTTCCCACATCTACTTTCTCATTTGAGTTATATTCTCTGCTTTCCCTTTACTATCCTTTACTTTTCTTTCTTATTTTGTTCCTTTTATGTTATGTCTCCTTCTTTCATGTCTTTTCTCACGCTTTATTTTTAATTTGAACATGTATGAAAGTCATCATGTTTGGGTCTATGGTAATGTGGTGAAATTGAAAGGGAAACCATGACAACTAGTAATGCTTACCTCACCTTTTCTCTACTTCTTTGTTTGGACCTAAATATATTTTAGGGTAAATGATGCATGTATGGAAAATATGTTTGATCCTAAGAGAAATCTAAAGCGGATCTATGATGCCCGTATCCATTATAGGAACTTCATTCATCAAATCATCCCTTTATAATATTGTTTATAACATGTGGACTTAGTCGAGTAGAGAATGGAATGGAGGAAAAACTTAAGCAAGTATATTTATTTCATAGGTGTATATATAAGGGTCTCTGCAAAATAAGGAACAACATCCCTTTCTCGTAAAATAAGTCGGGATCCCTCTTCCACCTTTGGTGAATTAAATGTTGGTTAAATTCTAATGAAAATAAAGTAATAAAACAAATAAGGGTGAAATAAGAGAAAGGATTTTTGCGCAGAGAGGTGAAGCAAACAACTTCACTGGGCTATGAAACAGGCTCACTGACAATGAAGCCATGCTTGAGATTCCTTGAAGTGACTCCATCAGGATACTAAATAGGCCTGCTGGCAGCAAAAAAACACAAAATATGATACTAAATTTCTAAATATCTTGAGCTCATAGAAATAATATGCTCCTACTCCCTAATAAAAATAGCTAAATTTTGACGAGTCTTATGAATTATGTTAATCTAATAAGAGGAATAAAAGAGACTAAATATTTAAGTAGAATAAGTAAGGAAGTTAGGGTGATCAATAGAATGAGAAAATAATTCTAGAATGTTAGACCTTGTGTTTTATCTTACACCTAAAAATATAAGTTAGGGTTCTTCCAGTGTGTCACCAAGCTTTGTAGCTGCTACAACCCCTCCAAAAATTTTCCTACCAGTAAACTTTGGAGCCTCACTACGATCATGCCATCTTTCAATTCAATCCATTAAGTTAATGCTCAGCCATGGTGTCTAAGTGTTAAAGTATTCTTTTAGGAATCTATTGACAGGCTGAAATGTACTGCAAACAACTAAGCGGGTCTCCCCAGTGCGAAGTCCTAATCAGACCTCACACCATTTGGGATTGGAGCCCCATTGGATATGTAGGCCTGGTTGCCACCATGAACCTTTTTGCTCTTCATTATCAAATGATAATGTGTGAGACTAGTACAAGAATGAAATTCTCAGGGAGTGAAACAAAATTAGCCCAATATTGACAAATTGAAAAAAGAGGTACAAACAAGTCTCAACAACAATAAGAAGAGATATTCCATGAGAGGGATTAGTGAGCTAAAGCCCAATCAGACATACAATAAATGGGAACATGCTAGAATTTAATTGCAAAGTAGTTCATAATAGGTCATGAACATGGAAAGGAACAAGTAAACACAGATTCGAAAGAAAAACATACATGCAACCACTATGTACTTGTCCATAACATATTGTGTATATGAAAGCACACATACAAATATAGTGAAGTATGAGACAGATAATACAACCACCATGAGAAATCATGGGAATTAGAGTCTAATAGAGATAACATCATATTAATTTTGGTGCAATGTCAAGTACATATCTTTCAATTGGTCAAAATCCAATAGTAGAACATGGGTTGTTCATGTCATTACCTAATGCCAAGACCCTAGCACCACTACAAATCCACTCTACTAGCTACCAAGAGTTGAGTGGCTCTAGCTCTCAAGCATAAACCGACTATCTCTAGTCTTAGCTTCAACTCAAGTGCCAAATTCCCCTTCAAATGAGGCACGAGGGCACATTTATAGAGGCCAGGTGACCATTCACCTACTGTGACCTTTGACCTTCCCTCATTCCATTTCAACTACCTTCATGACTCTTGAGCTTCCTCACTACTCTCTCAAGCCTACCACCTAGTAGAGGCTTAAATGATATCAGCCTAAATCCTAACTTCTTATGAGGACATTTAAATTATGATGAAAAAGAAGAGGAAGATGTAAAGGGCTCTTGTAGACCCTAGAAATCTTGTTGCTAAGGAAATTTGCAAAGGACAAGAAAAAATTGTGTGGTTCATTGGCTTTATGGAATGCCCATTTTTTTCCTCTGACATCTTCCATCAGGGTTGACATAGTGCCTCATTCAACTATGTGGAGCCAACTTATTTACTAGTTGGATACCATGATTGCAAGGCTTCCTACAAGTAACCCTAAATCTCTACACAGAGGTTGAAATTCTCCTTCTCTTCTACCCTACAAGAAAATAACAGTAGTTATACATGTTGATAATCGAAGAACCAAACCATAAATGTAAAAATATATAAATAAAAAATAATAATCATGAAGAACTAAAATCAACTTTGGACCCCTAAATAGTTATTTTTCATGCCATGGCATTGTGAGAGTGAGTAGATTTGCAAGGTCTTTCTTGAACTCTATATCATCCTTCATGGGTTTAATCATGGTGAATCCAAACCCTAACTTCTTCATTTCTTTCACAAATCAACTTTGTAAAAAAGGTGCTCTAGGAAAGGGTGTGAGGAGCACGTGGTTAGCCATTGCATTTCATTTCTTCATGTTGCCTCAGCTAGTGCATAGTAGAAAATGCTCCCTTATGCTCACTATAATGCAGATATCTATATTAGGGCTTAGTAGGGAAATCAACAACATCTATGTTCATAATGCATTGACCTCATTCATTCAAGCTCTTAGGCAACGCTTCTTAGATACATATTACCCAACTCCTTGAGGTTCACCCTTGGCTAAGAATTATGCTTCACATATAGGGAAGCATGGCCAATCTGTATTGGAAACCAAAGTGCAAATACATATAATAATATGAGAGGAATCTACTTCTTTTGTTTGTCAACCAACCATCAAATCCAACCATCAAGCCTTCCATTCATTTCCATTTTCGGCTTATGATCAGGCCTGCATTTCTTAACATAGTTTGACAAGAAACATTGGGTCCAATCATCAAAGACAATTTTGTTGGAGCAGTCAGTGCGCAGCTAAAAAACAAGACAGAGACAAACAACATATAAAACACATCACAAAAGAGACACATGAGTTTTACGTGGTTCACCCAACCATTCTGGGCTACGTCCACCAAACATAGGCATCGACAAAATTTTATTATCAAACAGGAGATTACAAGATAATTCAGTTTCTCACAAACTCTCATGCTCACCACCCAATCCGTCTGGACACCTGTTTTATAGCTAAGAGGATCTAAATACCTCATAAATCCTCCTACAGCAAATATAGCATGCATTAACTCACTCCCAACAAAATAGAGCTAATATAGCAACTAAATCAGATTGTTGTCACCTACTGAGATTTTGCCTATTTTAATAAAACCGAAAATCTCAACAATCTCCACCTTGACAACAATTAGCTTGATGCCCTGTTTCTTTATTTTTTATTTTTTTTTCTGCAAGCCAAGAGAAGCCAAACACCAACGCAGCTTCTCCAACAAAACTGGTTTCGTGAACATGTATGTACAGTTTTCCTTTGTATGCACCTTTTCAAGAGAGACTCCCCTTTCAGTGATAACTTGTCTTACAAAATGGTACTTAATTGGAATATGCTTTGATTTACTAGGATAGGCCGGATTCTTAGCCAAATGTATTGCACTTTGACTATCACAAAGTAACTTGATGTTGTCCTGTAACCTACCAAACTCACCAAGCAAACCTTTCAACCAAACCGCTTCTTTGCAAGCATGAGAAGCAGCAATGTATTCTTCTTCAATAGTGGATAAAGCGACAATGTTTTGCAGCTTTGACATCCAGCTAATAGCTCCACCTGCAAGAGTAAAGACATACCCTGAAGTTGATCTTCTCTTATCCAAATCACCTGCAAAATCAGAATCAACAAACCCACAAACAGATTCACCACTCTTATTGTAAGTAATACAATAACTACTTGTGCCTCTCAAATACCGAAGCACCCATTTCACTGTTGACCAGTGTTCTTTACCCAGATTTGACATATACCTGCTGACAACCCCAACTGCATGTGAAATATCTAGTCGAGTACAAACCATCGCATACATCAAACATCCTACTACATTGGCATATGGAATTCGAGACATATAATCCTTTTCTTCATCTGTATTAGGACATAAACTGGAAGAAAGTTTAAAATGGGAAGCTAGAGGGACTGACACAGGCTTCACATTGTTCATACCAAACCTCAAAAGTATTTTCTCAATATACTTTTGTTGTGATAGCCACAGCTTACCCTTGCTCCTATGTCTGAAAATTTCCATGCCCAAATCTGTCTTGCTGCTCCTAGATCTTTCATATCAAATGTCCTTGCCATCTAAGTCTTTAACCTGTGGATTTCTTCAATGCTTTTGCTTGCCAAAAGCATCTCGTCAACATACAACACTAAGATAATGAACATGCCGTTACTTAACTACTTAAAGTAAACACAATGATCATATTCACTTCTTATATATTTTTGACTCAACATGAAAGAATCGAATTTCTTGTACCATTGTCGAGGCGACTGCTTCAGACCATACAATGACTTCTTGAGCCTGCAGACAAATTTCTTATTGCGATGTTGAACAAAACCTTCCGGTTGTTCCATATAAATTTCCTCATCTAAATCTCCATGTGAAAACGCAGTCCTAACATCTAGTTGCTGTAATTATAAATCAAGCAAAGCGACTAATGCTAACACAATTCGAATTGAAACTATTTTAACAACTGGTGAAAATATCTCATGAAAGTCAATGCATGCTTTCTGAGAAAACCCTTTTGCAACCAGCCTTGCTTTGTATCTGTCCTCTGTATCATTCACACCCTGTTTCACCTTGAAAACCCATTTACATCCCACAGTTTTCCTGCCTTTGGGAAGTTCAACCAGATCCCATGTGCCATTCTTACCTAAGGCCACCATTTCTTCCTTCATGGCTGCTTTCCATTTGTCACTCTTTGAACCTTCTACAGCTTCCTGATAACACAAAGGTTCATCATCGTTAGCGGTCAAAGCAACTGAAGTAACATAATCATCATACCTTCTAGGAGGGCGTTTGATTCTTGTAGACCTCCTTAAGGATGTTTCTGGTGCTTCCGCAATTGGCTGACTACCATCTGTAGGAACTTCTTCATGATCACCATCTGAGACCTGTTCATGACCTACATCTAAACCCTGTTCATAATCTGATTCTAAAACCTGTTCATGACTAGAATCTGAACTATGGTCATCATGACTATCATTAGAAGCACTGTCAAACTAAATGTGCTGAAAATCAAATAAATCATCCTGTTTCAATTTATTATCTACATCTAACTGTACAAGAGAGGATTCATCAAACTTTACATCTCTGTTGATGATGATTTTGCGGGTAGTAGGATCCCACAATCTAAATCCCTTTTTTCCATCACCATACCCAACAAAGATATACCTTTTCGATTTCAGATCTAATTTAGTTCGCTGATGTTTAGGCACTAGAGCATATGCATCACAACCAAACACTCTGAGTTTAGAATAATCACAAGGGTGACCTTCCCATACCTC
Source organism: Pinus tabuliformis (assembly GCA_031772625.1). NCBI lineage: Eukaryota > Viridiplantae > Streptophyta > Pinopsida > Pinales > Pinaceae > Pinus > Pinus tabuliformis. Next base: position 678,438,524 of record CM062805.1, on the reverse strand, counting down.
TTGAGGAATCTTGCAACCTATCGCTGTCGATGGCAACCGATTTATCACATAGCAAGCTGTAGCCACCGCTTCTGTCCACAACTCCTTCTGCAAACTAGCGTTACTCAGCATACTCCTTGCTCTCTCCAAAAGAGTCTTGTTCATGCGTTTAGCAACTCCATTTTCCTGACGAGTATAAACAGTAGTCTTATGTCTCTCGATCCCCACATCCTTGCAATAGTTGTCAAACTCCTTGGAAGTAAACTCACCACCATTGTTAGTTCTTAAACATTTTATAGTTCTACTAGTGATGTTTTCTACCAATGCTCTAAACTGCTTGAAAACTGTAAAAACATCAGACTTCCTTTTCAACATGTAGACCCACACTTTCCTAGAAAAGTCATCAATAAACGACACAAAATATGACGAGCCACCATATGAGGTTGTAGGTGCTGAACCCCAAACATCTGAATGGATATAATCAAGTATTCCTTTACTAGTATGTTTGCCTGTTTTAAACTTTTGCGTACTTTGTTTGACAAACAGACAATGTTTACAGAAATCTAACTTTCCAGACCTTAGATTAGGAAGTAACTTGTGATCAGCCAAAATTTTTAACCCCCTTTCGCTCATATGGCCCAACCTTTGATGCCATAGGCGAATGGAACTACTGTCATGTTCAGACACCGTAGACACATGAACTGACCCTGTTCTTCCTTCTAACTGAAACAGATTTCCTACTTTCTTAGCTTTCATTACTAGTAAAATACCTTTGTAAATTTTCATTACTCCACCTTTCCAACCTGTTGAGGGCCCTAAAATCGGGTCAACAACAAGGGGGATACCCACCCGGTCCGGAACCTAGTTGGCGGCTCCTTGCCCGTTTGGTGTAGCGGGTCCGACGGGGGATAATGGGACCAACTTCCCAATCTAAAGGATGTGTGTGTGTGTGTAGATTTTGATGATGCTAAACTAGAGGTAATCTTAAGCTAATTTAATTCTAAACTCTAAACTGACTCTATACTATTGTAATCTAATAAAAACAACACATCTAATCTATACTAACCCGGGGTAGAATTCTTCTATTATGCGATCTAAAAAGATTTCATACAATAACTGGTAATAAAGATCATTCAGCTATCATAAGAATATAAATCAATCAAGATAAACCATTCTGCATAAGAAGTTAGGCAAAACAGTTATGAACAGCATATCGCATAATAAGTTATTCATATGTCAAGCACAAACAAATGACTCCACCGTACAAAAGTGCCAAATGGTAACCCACACATTCATACATTAACATATAAACAACTCAGCTGTATATCACTCTAAGAATATAAGAAGAAATTAATCAAGAGATAAAAGTACCATTTATGACTGATTTCACTTACAAACTTCAAGCAATAATGATTTATGTCTACTTACTTCTAACATCTACTAAGAGTACAGAAGTGCAACATCAGTAGCAGACATTAAAATGCAAACATAAATAAATCTCGATCCATCCATTCATCAAAAACCCCCTCCGAGGGTGCAAAAGTGCATGTTCTGAGGACAAGTTTTTTGACAAATTTCCGGACCCTTCTCCAAATGCCATGAGAAGGGTTAAATACTACTAACTAACTAATCTTAATTACACAAATTTAGGAAACGACTTCAAATGACCGCCCTTTTACTAAAACAAATTTATTTCTAAAAATTGAATCTAATTTCTAACCGTTTCTGTATCTTCTCCTTAGTGCTGTAAGCAATGCAAGGTTCGCCTGGAAAGAGTCGGCTGGTTGTCTTTTTCTTTTGCTCGAGCGATAAAAGTAGAAATAACAAAAGCTGGCACCTCTTTCTGACAAACTAGAAGATATTTTTGAAAATCTTCCTCCGGCTGGGTGTATTTGCTGTGTGTATACTTAGTATAACCCAGATTTCTTTCAAACTAACTGTGTTGTTGCTATTTCGGTTTCCGGCCGTGCGAATGACTCAATGAGTTAGGGATTTTGTTGCCTGAACAATCTTCCGTATTGAAAATTGCTTCCGTTCTTTGTTCCAGGATTTTCTGGAGCGTCCTCCCTCTTTAGCGTTTTTCTTTTTGCTTTACCCAGTCTGAGCTTCAGGATCTTTTGCAAACATGTTGCTTTTGTGCGCCTTTGACTCTGAGTCTTGGATAGTCTATTTTCATCAGTGTCTGTTGAGTGATACTCTGGAATCCGCGGCCCTGCTGCATGCGACATCCATTTGCGAAGGCATCTCCTCTCTGTTCTTCTAGTATTGGCGCTTTCCCCTTTTCCTTAGATGTTTCCTGCATATAGATTTATATTAGTTGTTGCCTTACAGTTTACGCAAAGGAAAAGAGAATTGACGAAAAGATTGACATGAAAGCTTGAAGTTCTAATGAATGCATAATAATGACACTCATAATGACTTGACTCTTTGAGAAACGCAACATGATCATCCTTGGATACTCAGGCGTGTAATCATTAATTTCCCTTAAGGTGCACGCTCAATTTTGGGTTTACAGATCATGCCGAAGAAACTTTGCGATGAGTGGTTTCTGTGATTTGCATCGCAGCAATTAATAGTCTCATTCATCGCAGATCGCAGATCGCAGTTTGTAAGATCGCAGATCGTAAATCGCAAGATCGCATTTTTCATTTGATCACTGTGCACTGTTTATGCAACGTTGCGATGTGCGACGTCGCATATCAGCCGTCGGCGATTCCTTAGGTTTCCTTTTAAGGGCGCTTTCAAAATATGCGATGCAATGAATTTCGCATCGCCTCTTTACAGCTTATTTATGCGCATAGAAAAAAAATGCTTCACTCTCTCTTTGCGATGCGATATAGCTTTTAGGGAGTTAAATACAAGAAAAATGTTTTTGGGATTTTTTGTTAAGGGTCCCCCTTTGCTTGATGTTATTGCTAATAGCAAACAAAGAGCGGGGTTGTTGGTGACCACAACAATGGCGATTCACTGTGAAGAACCAGCTATCTCTGCTTTTCTATTGACATTTCCACTTCCGAAACAGAAAAATTTTCATATGTCTAAATTTTGTTATGGACAGATAGAGTAGATTACCCCTTATCCTGTCAATGATACGTCGTCTCAACCTTTCTTTTATACCAATTGTCTGCTTCCTTAGGCTTAGTTCTTGCATTCACACCAGACATTACTCTGTTCTTTTTTTTTAAAGATAAAATAAGGTCTTCTCTGCGTACTGGCTTTAAATATGCTCATTTGTCGTAGGTAGAGCCTCTGCTGCCCGCAAGCGTCCATAGCCTCGACAGGGTTAACATATTATCCAGCAATGATCCTTTTTCCTGCTTGAGGTTATTTACAGCATTTCAGAGAAAAATCCTTTTTGACACTTTTTCCTTTTTTATTCTCTAAATTACAATGTCTTGGTTTGGTGGCCAAATTATGACACAGTCATTCACTTGATTTACACTTTTGCTGAACAAGCTGGCTCGTGATGAGACCCCTTGTCTTTTGATTGCAACAATCTTGAGTCGTTGCCCTGTTTTGATAGACAATATTGGCAAAGTCAACAAGTTATAATATCTATGATCATGATAAGCCGGCTCGTGATGAGACCTCTTATTCTTTGAGATATAGTGTTCTCTCAGATTGTTTCTCTGAATGCTGCGGTTTCCTTTCGCAGGGCAGAAGTCATTATTTTTCCTTAAGAAAGCTCTGGACGACAATAATAGAGTTTGAAAACAACAGCTTTATAGAGAATATTTATTTTATTATTGATGATACCTTTCATTGTGCTGACATAAAACAATTTTTTACCAAAGGTTGCTTTCATCAAAGTTTTTTGGGAGGTTGAAACTAATATCAAATTCAGGTTAAAGTTAACTCTATTTGTCAATAATAAAAACCAGATTTTTCGAAAAGTTTTGCTATTTGTACAAGTGAAATCAAAATCTGATAGAGAGTTGGTGCGCTCTTTCATGAATCCTTTTCAATGATCATTTACAACCAGTTTTATTTATAAGAAAGAGAAAAACAAAATAATAAATAAAAACTAAAACTATCCTACAAAAATAGAAGAATGATCTTCTATGGAAAATACATTTTAAGAATCTGTCCATTCACAGGCAAAGAATCTCTTCTACCTGCCAAATCCTGCAACACAAACGTCGATGGGCCTATGACTTCTACAATCTGAAAAGGACCAAGCCACAGCTTCTGAAATTTCGTATGCTTGCCCTTTTCTTCATGAGCCTTATCCCATTTCAAAACTAAATCTCCCATCTGAAAGCTTTTTCTAGTCATTATGCTTGAGTCAAAAGAGGATTTTATTAGCGCTTGGTGGTGAGCATGGGTTTTCTTAGCTTGTTCTCATCGTTCTTCTAGTTTGATTATCTCCATTTGTCTCAATTGTAAGGAGGAAGTAGATACTTCATCGATGTGTTGTACTAAAGACAAAGAGGGAATGACTAAGTGAGTTGGAAGAACCACTTCTTTCCCATAAACTAAATTAAAGGGAGAAGAGCCGATTGAAGCTTTCTTCGTAATTCTATCTGCCCATAAAGCATTTACCAGTGCTTTGTGCCAATTCTTTTGGTTTTGGTCGACTGTTCTTTTAATAATCCTCATTAGGTTTTTGTTTGTTGATTCAGCCAAACCATTACCTTGCGGATAGTAGTTGGCAGAATACTTCAGTTTGAACCCTCTTTTAAGTGCAAACTCAGTCATTGCATTTCCAGAAAAGTATGATGCATTATCAAACATTAAGGCCATTGGCAATCCAAACCTAGTGATCATAAATTGATCTATGAATTCAATAATATTTTCAGAATTAACTGTCTTGAGAGGAACTGCTTCTACCCATTTAGTAAAATAATCCGTTGCCGTGAGGATATACCTATGCTTCTTAGAAGAGTGAGGATTGATCTCACCTATTATGTCCAAGCCCCATTGGCTGAATGGTTGCTCGATGTTAACCGGCTGTAGTGGCATGGACGATTTCTTTTGTTTCCCTGCAGCAGTCTGGCAGATTTGGCATTTCCTTACGTAATTGTATGAGTCTTTGAACAGCGTGGGCCAATAATATCCTGCACGTAAGATATTATGCGCAGTAGCTTGTCCAGCATAGTGTCCACCTGCTGGTCCATCGTGGAGTTCCTGCAAAACCTTTTCGGCTTCAGTTTTCTCAAGACACCTAAGAAGTACAGAATCGTAATTCCTTTCAAACAGAACATCATTTATGAGCTGGTATTGTTTAGCTTTCAATCTCAGAGCTCTTTTCTTGGTGTGATCCAGGTGTGATGGAGCATACCCGTTCTTAAGATAATAAATAGTGTCCGCATATAATGATTCTGCGTCGTTTAGGCTTTCCTCATATGTATGTACCTCTTCAGATGAGTTCTCAGTAATTTGCGATGATCCAGCTAAAATCTTGCAGAAGCCTTGACCTCTTACGATGTTTGCTGGTTTGATCTCAAGATCGTATTCTTGTAAAGCGGTAATCCAATTTGCTCTCTTTTCGCCCACATCCTTCTGTACCAATAGGTTTCTTACCGCTGGAAACGATACTACGACTTTGGTATGGGCTTTAAGTAAGAAAGGTCTGAAATATTTGATCGCTTTGAAAAAAGCATACGCCTGTTTCTCCACGTCTGAATAATTGAGCTCAGCACCTTGTAAGTTCGAGCTAAAGAATGCGATTGGAGCTTCCGCTTTCTCCTGATTTGCTTGAGTTAAAATCGCGGCATAAGATTTCTCTGAGGCAAAAGTGTATAAGATAAAAGATTCTGAAAAATTTGGGGTGGCTAAAGATGGAGCGTTGATGATAGCTTGTTTGATCAAGTTGAATGCTTCGTGCTCATCTTGACCCCATTTAAAATTTGAATTCTTTTTTATCATATTTTGTAAAGGAGAAATAATACGTGAAAAATCCGGGACAAACCTTTTTACAAAATTGATTTGTCCAAGGAAAGATTGCATGGCCTTTTTGTTATGGGGCATGGATATTTCGGAAATTTCTTTGATTCTGTCAGGTTCAATGTGAATACCAGATTTTGACACTATGAATCCTAGCAATTTCCCTTCACTTAATGCGAAAAAAGATTTCTTTGGGTTAAGTGAAATTCCATACCTTAAACATCTTTGAAAGATTTGTTTCAAGTCTTTGAGATGGTCGCTTCGCTTCTTGGAGTACACTGTTATATCATCCAGGTAAATCACTACCAATTTATTGACTAAACCTTTAAACGCGATGTCCATGGCTCTCTGAAAGGTAGTGCCGGCATTGATCAGACCAAATGGCATCTTCCGATATGCATATGTGCCCCATTTGGTTCGGAATGTGGTTTTTAATTGATCATCGGGATGTACTAGTACTTGATTGTATCCTGAAAATCCATCCAGGAAAGACATTAATTCGGAGCCCGCTACTGCCTGTAGTATTTGCTCCATAGGTGGGAGGGGAAAATTGTCTTTCTGACAGGCTTTGTTGAGATTCCGGAAATCAATACAGATTCTAATATCTCCGCTGTATTGTTTGTGCAATTGAACTCAAGTCTGCATGTAAGCATGATCTTATTTCCATCTGGGCTAATCAGAACGCATCCTGCTCCTGCTCCCTCGTTAGATTTAGAGCCATCAAAATATAATTTCCAAAACAAAGATGTATTTACAGAATTATCTAAAAATTTAAAACACTTTGAATCATCAGTTTGGGAAAAAATTTCAACTTGGGACAAAACTGAATTTTCTAAGTAAGGTGAGGTGTGAGCATTGAAATTGCCGAGGAAAGAATCTACCGAGTAATTGCCTATGATACTGCTGTTGTATGCTATTGCTTCATTCTCTCCTTCCAATTCAGTCACTATGTACTTTTGATGCAACTCTCGTTCAACTTTTATTTGATTGGGCTTACCGTTGTGGGGTAACCACATGTGCGACCAGTCGGTTGAGAAATATCCGTGGAGCTTTTCGGACCAATCCCTGCTAAGAATTAAACCATAGAATTCAGGGATATCAGCTACTAGAATGTCGATAACCTGGCACACTTTCGGGTTAGACGACAATCTTATGGTCACCTGGTTAAGTTCACCAATCACTTCGACTTGAGATCGATCAAGTTGAACTATGCGCACTGCGGATTTTTGTGGCTGAACATTCAATTTGGCACATATTGATCTGGGTAAAATATTCGTTGAAGCACTAGAATCAACCAAGCAATTGTGCACGTTTTTGTTGAAAATCTCATAAGTGAGAAGAAAAGGAGGAGTATGGGATCTTGATCTTCCTCCAATCAAGGCAATGTCATTCAGATCAATCTTATTGATCATGTTGGTTGGAGGTCTTCCCATGTTGTGGGAAGCTACAGCTGTAGGTAAAGATGTAGTAGGCACGGCATGTAATTCTTTCATCATTATTTTCTGTTGATGTTTCAATTTGCTCAATTCGTAAAGAGTGATATTAGACCTAGTCTTTTTCATGTCATCGATAATGTTATACTCCATTTCATTAGACACTATCAGTGTTCTTGATGGAGGTGTTTGATCTGATTGGACTGGGCTAAATTGGGTCGCTCTAGCGGTTGTTTTCTTTGTTGCGACCTTATCTTTTGTTGCAGGGCTTGCACCCTTCTGTTTAGGGGTAGTTTGGGGAGGATCAAGTTGATTTTTTCTTCGTGTGCTAACCGGAAATACTTCTTGATCTTCTTCTTGTGGGAAGATGAAATCCCACATTCCTTGTAGTTCCACAACTTCTTCATCATCGGTCTGCCCTTCAGTGGTATTCTCTTCTTCTTCTTCTTCTTCAGATTCGACGTTTGAGACAGTATTGGGTGGTTTCACCTCCATGGGAGGATTTCTTTTAAAAGATCTATAGGGATTTTTAGAAGAAGTTTCTGCTACTTGTTTTCTTATGTCAATCATCTCATTGGACATGGCCTTTAACACTTTTTGTAATCCTCCCATATCGAAAGGATCTTTCGTTTGCTTCTTCTTCGTGTCTTCTTTGAAAGAGATTTTCTTAGATTTGCATTCTTCTATTACAGATCTCTTTTCTAGGGCAACTACGTGCTTTTCTACTGCTAGCGCTTCTGTCAAGTTTTCAACTAAGGTCGTCTTGTTTGCCCTATCTACGAAGATATCCAAGTTTGATGGTAAGGCCGTGATGTACCATTCACATCTTACTTCCTCGCTGGGTTGAGAAGCAGCGGGAATTTTGTTGAGGATCTTATTGAACCGTAAATTGAAATCTTTAATGGGTTCTCTAGCCTCAGCTTTAAGATTAGATAGGTCATTGATCAATGTCGCTATTGATCTGTCATCGCCAAACTTGGTGAGGAATTGACTTTGAAAAATGTCCCAACTTGTGATGGACCCGGAAGGTAACGAAAAGTACCATGACCCGGCTGTTCCTTGCATTGTATAAGGGAAAAGCTGGACAACAGCATCCTCGTTGGTAACTCCATTGAGATTAACAGAAAGCATGAAATTATTGATATGCTCTTCAGCTAGCATGCCTATTTCTGGATTGAATTTAGGTAGCCATTTCTCAGGATGGGCCGGTATTGGGCTCAGGGGTGGAGGCATTAAAACCGCCCCAGGATTGTTCCATGGAGACTGGGCCATCGTTGAGCTGCTAGTTAATGAAAGTGCAGAAGATGGTCCCTGATACTGAGAAGATGAAGATATTATGATCTTTGATGATTGAAGAGGAAGGGTTGTGGAAAATGGATGAGTGATTTGCGATGAGGATGTGGGTGGTTGACTTCGTGGTGAGGGGGTTGAAATGGACGAAGTAGATGAAAGAGTCTCACTGTCAGACTCTAGTGGTGTTTTCCTTGCTCTTTTCCTAGTAGGGAGAGGGAGTTCACTTGGTTGAATACCAAATTTTTCACTCTTCAATCTGGTCAGGGGATGAGCAGGATTGTATTGCGAAGTAACGCTGCTGTGAGATTTATCAGACCTTTGAGAAAAAATAGAGAATCCCTGGAGTTTACGAATCAAAGTTTGAATTTCCGGGGGTTCAATGATGAGTTGGTCTGATATATTAGGGTAGGTAGCAGCGATGGATACTCGAGCGACTTCTAACTCCGGGTTTAACCGTACTGGAGAAGTCGTGGGAGTTGATGAGGATGATTTACTCTCAGAATGGTATTTGGATTTTGACTTAGTTGCCATTCATAGTTCATGCCCTCCTTCTAGCGCCAAATATGTTGAGGGCCCTAAAATCGGGTCAACAACAAGGGGGATACCCACCCGGTCCGGAACCTGGTTGGCGGCTCCTTGCTCGTTTGGTGTAGCGGGTCCGACTGGGGATAATGGGACCAGCTTCCCAATCTAAAGGATGTGTGTGTGTGTGTAGATTTTGATGATGCTAAACTAGAGGTAATCTTAAGCTAATTTAATTCTAAACTCTAAACTGACTCTATACTACTGTAATCTAACAAAAACAACACATCTAATCTATACTAACCCGGGGTAGAATTCTTCTATTATGCGATCTAAAAAGATTTCATACAATAACTGGTAATAAAGATCATTCAGCTATCATAAGAATATAAATCAATCAAGATAAACCATTCTGCATAAGAAGTTAGGCAAAACAGTTATGAACAGCATATCGCATAATAAGTTATTCATATGTCAAGCACAAACAAATGACTCCATCATACAAAAGTGCCAAATGGTAACCCACACATTCATACATTAACATATAAACAACGCAGCTGTATATCATGTTGGAAATAATACTGAGAGGGGGGGTGAATCAGTATTATCTAGCAATTTACCAAATCTTCCTTATTTGATCTTTTGAAATATTCTTGCATATCAGTACCATAAAACAATGAGCATGAATAAAGAAAATAGACAGTCACACCAAAGAACACAAGATGTAAGGTGGAAACCCAATGCGGGAGAAAAACCACCTGCTGCAATATGTCTCTATCTTCTTTCAAGAAATTCTTTTTACAATGATTTTGTACTGGTGCAGTCCTTTACCAGCACGCAGGCTGCAACCTGCAGAGAGCTACAACTCTCTCTCGTTTTCCAGTCTCTCCTGGAAGGGAGCTACAACCCCCTACTTCTTTTCATGAAGAATCAAATGATCAACAAGTATACAACAGATACAGTCTACTACAGATATCAGATCAGTAATTACAGAAACAACCCAGAACACCTTATGGACAGAAATATACAGTCAACAGATCATCTTAAGACAGGGACGCATATTTTCTTTCTGTGGCCTGCGACTGGACGCAGTGTACCTTATGCTGTTCTGCGTGCAGACGCACTGTTCCTCTTTGCTTTTCTGCGACCGACGCACACAGAAACACTATCGCGCCGCGTCTTTCGCTTCAGAGACGCACCCAATACCACAGTCGCGCCGCACCCTTTGCCTCAGAGACGCACCTGAGCCTTTACTGTACTGCGTCCCGGCGCACTTTCCCTTCACTGAATCTGCGTCCCTTCAGATATAGAAGATAAGAGGACTTCAGAACCAACCCAAACACTCAGATCCACAGATCTGATCATGCGCCATATAGATCGTAGTCCATTACAAGATTCGCCCTTATAGATTTGGACTAGATCTCACCAAGAGATATTCAACCAAGATGATGCTAAATCCAAATGAACTCCTTTGCTTTATATAGGCAAGCTTCTCCCCAAAGCGTGGAACAATACCACGAGCCGACACCATAGAAACACAAAACCGTCGGCTAGATACCACACAGGAAACCCCCACGTGCTTTTCTCTGCCTTGAAATGTGTGCACTGGGCGGACGCACCTCCTGAACGGCTGGCCTGCGTCCCTGGACGCGGGTTCTGCATGGTCTACCTGCGGGGACGCACTTGCTGAACATATTTTCTGCGTCCTTCTTGATTTATCACCTGAATGAGTTTGCCATCAAGGACAACACCTAAATCATAATGCCAACAAACTCCCCCTTTGGACTTGATGGCAACCACATAATCTTCAGCTTCATCATTCTCCCCCTTTGACATCAAGGGCAAAGGGTATGCTCCCCCTATGCTCATGCTTCTCCAGATCTGTAACCAGAAATCCATCATGAAGGAGACAGAGACATATTGCAGCTATTTCCAAGATCTCCTTCTCCATAATGCCAACAATGCATTATGTGCTCCCCCTGAGCCTATACCATCAATAGGAAGAGGATCAATAGTGAGATGATGCATCAACAACCCCCAGCTTTTGCCTGAGGTATTCAAAAGTGTCCCTGGGCAACGGTTTGGTGAAAATATCAGCAACTTGTTCCTTAGAAGGAACATACTCCAACTTGACCTTCTGTTCAAGTACTTGTTCCCGGAGAAAATGGTACTTGATTGGTATGTGCTTGGTTTTTGAATGCATAACCGGATTCTTTGAGATGCTGATTGCACTTGTGTTGTCACATAAGATAGGAATAGGAGGTGTACAAGTGATTTGATAATCCTGCAAAGTCTGCATCATCCAAAGAAGTTGGGTGCAACAAGATGCAGCAGCAACATATTCCGCTTCAGCTGTAGACAAGGCAATTGAACTCTGTTTCTTGCTGAACCAAGATACCAGTCTGGGACCCATAAAGAATGCACCACCACTTGTGCTTTTCCTGTCATCCACGCTTCCGGCCCAATCTGCATCTGTATAAGCATGAAGAGTGAGATCTGTATCTCTAGGATACCATAGGCCATAATTTTGAGTCCCTTGAAGATATTTGAAGATTCTCTTCACTGCTTGAAGATGAGTCTCCTTTGGATTTGCCTGAAACCTTCCAACTATTCCAACTGCATGCATGATGTCTGGTCGGGTACCTGTCAAATATAGTAAACTTCCAATCATAGATCTGTAGGTTGGTTGATGTACTGCTGCAGATTCATCATTTGCACTGAGACTACATCCTGTGACCATGGGTGTACATACTGGTTTTGCATCTTCCATGCCATATTTCTTCAAAATCTGCTTGAGATACTTGGTTTGAGATAAAAAGATTCCTCCTTTCTTTTGTTGGATTTGCAAACCAAGGAAGTATGTCAGTTCTCCTAGCAAGGACATCTCAAATTCTTTCTGCATGACCGAGGCAAAGCTTTGACTCATAGCTTCTTCATTACTGCCAAAAATAATGTCATCTACATACACAACAAGTATTAGTAATTTGTCATTTTCAACTTTTATATAAAGATTGCTATCTGCTGAACCTTTTGAAAAACCTTGTTGATGAAGATATTTGTCCAACCGGTAGTACCAAGCCCTTGGAGCTTGTTTGAGACCATAGAGAGCCTTTTTTAATCGGCATACAAGATTTGGATCGTTTCCAAGAATGAAACCATCTGGTTGTTCAATGTACACTTCTTCATCCAAGTCTCCATTTAGAAAGGCTGATTTCACATCCATTTGAAATACTTTGAAGTTCTGACAACTTGAGAGAGCAAGAAACATTCGGATGGCCTCAAGTCTTGCAACAGGAGCAAAAGTTTCTTCAAAGTCTATTCCTTCTTGCTGTGCATACCCTTTACAAACAAGTCTGGCTTTGTTTCTAATTACTTCTCCATTTTCATTCAATTTATTTTTGAAAACCCATTTTGTTCCGATAACATTCTTATCCTTTGGTCTAGGAACCAGCTCCCAAGTGTTGTTCTTTTCGATTTGCTCAAGTTCTTCATCCATTGCTTTCACCCAACATTCATCTTTGCATGCCTCTTTCACATTTTGTGGTTCAGTAGAGGAGAGTAATGCCAAATAACTTGAAGCTTCTGCAACTGTTCTTCTAGTTTGTATACCTGCTTCTTTTTGTCCCATGATCTGAGATTCTGGATGGTTCTTTTGAACATATCTGGATGGAGTCTTTTCTTCTATTCTTGTTCTTTCTTCTGCTTCTTCGTGAGGTCCTTCTTGAGATTGTTCTTGCGGTTCTTCTTCTTCATCATTCTGTCTTTGAGGGTAGCTTTCATCTTCTTCAATGTCTTCACGATGTATTTGCCTAGGAATGTATCCCTTCTCATCAACCACTACATCAATGCTGTCAACAATTCTGCCAATTCTTTTATTGTAGCATTTGTATGCTTTGCTATGTGGAGAGTAGCCAAGAAGAATTCCTTCATCTGCTCTAGGATCAAGTTTGCCAAGCTGCTCCTCAGTATTCTTGATATAGCATTTGCTCCCAAAGATTTTGAAGTGCTTTACCGAAGGAGTTTTACCACTCCAGAGCTCATGAGGAGTTTGAGTGCTGTTCACTCGGACATTTGTCTTGTTGAGAATAATAACTGCCGCATGTGCAGCTTCACCCCAGAAGGTTGCAGGAGTTCCTGATTCATCAAGCATAGCACGAGCCATTTGCTGGATTGTTCTGTTCATTCTTTCCACTACTCCATTTTGCTGAGGAGTTCTAGCTGTAGAAAATTCTCTCCTTATCCCATGTTCATCACAGAAATCGAAAAATTCATTTGAAGTAAATTCTCCACCTCTGTCGGATCTGAGGCACTTAATTTTGTGACCTGATTCATTTTCAACCAAAGCTTTGAAGGATTTGAATTTTTCGAAAGCTTCATCTTTGTGCTTCATAAGTCCTAACCAAACAAACCTGGAGAAATCGTCAATAAATAATATCAAGTATTCCTCTCCTCTAGGTGTTCTTTTTCTGAATGGTCCACATACATCTGTATGTACTAGCTCAAGAGGCATGCTGGCTGATCCTTCTTTCTCTGGAAAGTTAGTTCTGGTCTGTTTTCCAAACTGACATGATCTGCATATGGTGTTGTCAGGAATTTTGATATCTGGAAGATCGCGAACTGCCTGATATTTGCAAGCTTTCCTTATTTGTGAGAAGCTTAGATGTCCCAACCTTCGATGCCATAACCAGTGCTCTTCCTCCTTGCTTAGATAGCATTGTTTTTGTCCTTCATCAAATATGTATAGATTATTTGGAGTTCTTTTTCCTTTGAGAACTGTTTTACCTGTATCAAGATCACGAACAAGACATCCATTTGATCTGAATATAACCTCGGTTCTTTGATCACACATCTGGCTTACACTTAGAAGATTATGCTTTAGTCCATCAACAAACAAAACATTTCCAGCCTTAACATCTTCTTTTAAAGGAGCAATACCTTTTCCTTTTATAGTTGCAGGAGTATCATTTCCAAAAGAGACTTTCTTTCCCTTTTCTAAATTAGAATAAGATTCAAGTTTTTCTTTATCACCTGTCATATGCTTTGAACATCCACTGTCAATGTACCATAGATTTTCTTGTCCTTCTGCATAGAATGCTATCCCACATCTTTCTGTTTGAGGTTCCTTTATTTTCCATGTTTTGGTGCCTGAGGCTTGTTCCTTTTTTTTTGTTCTTGTACCTTTCTTTCCGGAAACCTGCTTCTGCATTCAAAGTCTTCATGTCCAAAATTATTGCAAATAGAGCATTCAACTTCATTTTCAAGAGCTGAAAAGTTGTTATAGGTCCTTTTTGTAATCCCTGTCATACTTCTTTGTTTTTGAGCTTCCCTAGTCATGATTGTTTTATACGCAACACATTGAGCTGCTTTGTGACCAAAGTTATGGCAAGAAAAGCATTGTCCATTGAAGAAGTTTCTGCGATTATTGAATCTACCAGCCAACTGATTGTAATTTCTATTTTCATCTATTCTTGAACCAAATTGGGAAGATTTTACCTGTGGCTGGTTGTGGCTTTTGTTCACCCTTAAGCTGGATTGCCCCTGATAGTTTCTGTTTGACGTTTGTCCCTGCTTTACCTGATGATCTTCCTTGTGCTCTTGCTCATTTCTTCTTGCTGCATCAAGATAACTTTTTGAAGTGGATGCTTGAGAAGTTTCTCCATTATAGCCCAGACCTGTCTTATTTAGTGGAGACCGCTGCACACTGATAATCTCATTCAAAGTTTCAGATCCTTTGACAAACTTGAGATTAATAGTTTTTGTTTTCTCAATTTCTTTTCTAAGACCAACAATTTCACCTTCTAATTTTTCAAGATGTTTTTCCTTTTCATCAATTTGAAATTGTAGAGTATCAATAATCATGTTCTTTTCTTCTATACATCTCTTGAGTCTAGTAATTTCATCATAAAGGTTATCCACATCTACAGCATCCTCATAATCATCATCTTCAAATGCCATTAACAATCTATATTTGTTACCTTGTTCATCTTCATCACTGTTTGATAAGCCATCACTATCTTCATGGGTGTAGTAGCTTTTCTTATTTGCACTCTGTTTCTTGTTCCATCTAACTGGTTCCTTTCCTTTATCCTTATAAGAGCATTTTGCAGCATAATGACCTACTCTTCCACAAGCAAAACATTTGAAAGGTAGCTTACCTCTGAACCTTCCAGAACCCCTTTGAAGATTTCTGACAAAATTTGATTCTTCTTCCTCTTCTTCTGGAACATGACTTGCTTCATAGTGATCTTCTTTGCCTGATGCTTTAAAAGCAGCTTCCCTTCTGTCTGATGGACCTCCCTTTCTCATTTCATAAGCAGTTAGAATTCCATGCAGCTGAGACATAGTGAGAACACGGAGATTTTCCTTTTCTTCTACTGCAGATACTTTAGATTCAAACTTGGGGGATAAAGATCTTAGAATCTTTTGAACTACTATAGTCTCTTTTATTTCTTCACCCAAATTTTTCATACAATTAACAATCTCATCTACCCAAAGAAAATAATTAGCCACACTTTCATCATTATACATCTTGAGAGTCTCATATTGAATCCTGAGAGTTTGAAGTTTAGCTTCTTTTACCTGTTCATCTCCTTCATAGCTAGTGATCATTTTGTCCCATATCTCTTTTGCTGATTTGAAGTGCATGACCTTCATGAACTCTGTTTGAGATATACTTCCTAATAGAGTACTGACTGCTTTTGCATTTGTTTCATACTGCTTTTTCTCAGCTGGATCTGTAGGAGTAGCTGAAGGAAAGGCATAGCCTGATTCTACAATGTTCCAAACTTCTGTACCAAGAGATTGAAGATATGCAGTAACTCTTACCTTCCAATAATTGAAGTTTGTCCCATCGAAGACGGGTGGCCTGATTGATGCTTCTCTCTCGTAGTTGCTCATGATGAACGATCTACCTTCAAGCGATCAAGATTTTCTGAAGGACCTGCTCTGATACCAATTGTTGGAAATAATACTGAGAGGGGGGGTGAATCAGTATTATCTAGCAATTTACCAAATCTTCCTTATTTGATCTTTTGAAATATTCTTGCATATCAGTACCATAAAACAATGAGCATGAATAAAGAAAATAGACAGTCACACCAAAGAACACAAGATGTAAGGTGGAAACCCAATGCGGGAGAAAAACCACCTGCTGCAATATGTCTCTATCTTCTTTCAAGAAATTCTTTTTACAATGATTTTGTACTGGTGCAGTCCTTTACCAGCATGCAGGCTGCAACCTGCAGAGAGCTACAACTCTCTCTCGTTTTCCAGTCTCTCCTGGAAGGGAGCTACAACCCCCTACTTTTTTTCATGAAGAATCAAATGATCAACAAGTATACAACAGATACAGTCTACTACAGATATCAGATCAGTAATTACAGAAACAACCCAGAACACCTTATGGACAGAAATATACAGTCAACAGATCATCTTAAGACAGGGACGCATATTTTCTTTCGGTGGCCTGCGACTGGACGCAGTGTACCTTATGCTGTTCTGCGTGCAGACGCACTGTTCCTCTTTGCTTTTCTGCGACCGACGCACACAGAAACACTATCGCGCCGCGTCTTTCGCTTCAGAGACGCACCCAATACCACAGTCGCGCCGCGCACTTTGCCTCAGAGACGCACCTGAGCCTTTACTGTACTGCGTCCCGGCGCACTTTCCCTTCACTGAATCTGCGTCCCTTCAGATATAGAAGATAAGAGGACTTCAGAACCAACCCAAACACTCAGATCCACAGATCTGATCATGCGCCATATAGATCGTAGTCCATTAGAAGATTCGCCCTTATAGATTTGGACTAGATCTCACCAAGAGATATTCAACCAAGATGATGCTAAATCCAAATGAACTCCTTTGCTTTATATAGGCAAGCTTCTCCCCAAAGCGTGGAACAATACCACGAGCCGACACCATAGAAACACAAAACCGTCGGCTAGATACCACACAAGAAACCCCCACGTGCTTTTCTCTGCCTTGAAATGTGTGCACTGGGCGGACGCACCTCCTGAACGGCTGGCCTGCGTCCCTGGACGCGGGTTCTGCATGGTCTACCTGCGGGGATGCACTTGCTGAACATATTTTCTGCGTCCTTCTTGATTTATCACCTGAATGAGTTTGCCATCAAGGACAACACCTGAATCATAATGCCAACATATCACTCTAAGAATATAAGTAGAAATTAATCAAGAGATAAAAGTACCATTTATGACTGATTTCACTTACAAACTTCAAGCAATAACGATTTATCTCTACTTACTTCTAACATCTACTAAGAGTACAGAAGTGCAACATCAGTAGCAGACATTAAAATGCAAACATAAATAAATCTCGATCCATCCATTCATCAAAAACCCCCTCCGAGGGTGTAAAAGTGCATGTTCTGAGGACAAGTTTTTTGACAAATTTCCGGACCCTTCTCCAAATGCCATGAGAAGGGTTAAATACTACTAACTAACTAATCTTAATTACACAAATTTAGGAAACGGCTTCAAATGACCGCCCTTTTACTAAAACAAATTTATTTCTAAAAATTGAATCTAATTTCTAACCGTTTCTGTATCTGCTCCTTAGTGCTGTAAGCAATGCAAGGTTCGCCTGGAAAGAGTCGGCTGGTTGTCTTTTTCTTTTGCTCGAGCGATAAAAGTAGAAATAACAAAAGCTGGCACCTCTTTCTGACAAACTAGAAGATATTTTTGAAAATCTTCCTCCGGCTGGGTGTATTTGCTGTGTGTATACTTACTATAACCCAGATTTCTTTCAAACTGACTGTGTTGTTGCTATTTCGGTTTCCAGTCGTGCGAATGACTCAATGAGTTAGGGATTTCGTTGCCTGAAGAATCTTCCGTATTGAAAATTGCTTCCGTTCTTTGTTCCAGGCTTTTCTGGAGCATCCTCCCTCTTTAGCGTTTTTCTTTTTGCTTTACCCAGTCTGAGCGTCGGGATCTTTTGCAAACATGCTGCTTTTGTGCGCCTTTGACTCTGAGTCTTGGATAGTCTGTTTTCATCAGTGTCTGTTGAGTGATACTCTGGAATCTGTGGCCCTGCTGCATGCGGCATCCATTTGCGAAGGCATCTCCTCTCTGTTCTTCTAGTATTGGCGCTTTCCCCTTTTCCTTAGATGTTTCTTGCATATAGATTTATATTAGTTGCTGCCTTACAGTTTACGCAAAGGAAAAGAGAATTGACGAAAAGATTGACATGAAAGCTTGAAGTTCTAATGAATGCATAATCATGACACTCATAATGACTTGACTCTTCGAGAAACGCAACATGATCATCCTTGGATACTCAGGCGTGTAATCATTAATTTCCCTTAAGGTGAGCGCTCAATTTTGGGTTTACAGATCATGCCGAAGAAACTTTGCGATGAGTGGTTTCTGCGATTCGCTTCGCAGCAATTAATAGTCTCATTCATCGCAGATCGGAGATTGTAGTTTGTAAGATTGCAGATCGCAAATCGCAAGATCGCATTTTTCATTTGATCATTGTGCGCTGTTTATGCAACATTGCGATGTGCGACGTCGCATATCGGCCGTCGGCGATTCCTTAGGTTTCCTTTTAAGGGCGCTTTCAAAATATGCGATGCGATGAATTTCGCATCGCTTCTTTGCAGCTTATTTATGCGCATAGAAAAAAAACGCTTCACTCTCTCTTTGCGATGCGATATAGCTTTTAGGGAGTTAAATACAAGAAAAATGTTTTTGGGATTTTTTGTTAAGGATCCCCCTTTGCTTGATGTTATTGCTAATACCAAACAAAGAGGGGGGTTGTTGGTGACCACAACACAACCCAAGTGGAATTTTTCAATTTTCCCTCCATTCGCCCCTCCAAAAGTCCATTCTCCCAACACTACTTCCTGTGTGTCAAAATAGGGGCAGTGAGGTCATTTTTTTAGTGTTTTTGACCTTTTTGAGGGCTCAAAACCTGCCCAAATTTCTTGGCCATAGGTAGGCAAGTGTAGTTTTGCATGACAAATCCAAAAAAGCTAAGTTTTGTGATTTGGAGGCACCTAGAAAAAGTGAGCGCCACGTGGCGCGGTGCATAGGGCAGAAAAACCTGTTTTTTGTGCCAAAAATTTGCAAAATGCAAAGATTGCTCAAAATTTCTTGAAATTTGGGCTAAGTATTCTCTATCAAGCATTATTTTGGGCCAAGGAAGCCTCAACCAATATCTAAAGTCCTTCATCCTCCTTTTGCCTCCTTGATGCTCTCTTCAACTTTGCTTTCAAACACCTGATTCTTGCTTGGCACACCAAGTTCCAGGACAAGTAATGATAGGACAGGCTTCTAAGAATATTCTTTTCATTGATGGCCTTCTCTAGCTTCCTGTCTAAGTGGACATTAACTCCTTCAAGCCATGACTTCCTATTGGCATTGATCTCTTGCTCCAATGAAGTGAATTCCACCCTCCTCCTTTCGGCAACTTGGCGATTCTCCCGAATGTTTTGCAACTCCATAATCACTTGTTGGTCCTCAAGCTGCTTGTTCATCTACTCCAGGTACTGTATAGTCCATTGGGCTTTATCCAAGTTAGTAGACAAGGCATCAATGTCCACCTGCTGCTCCTTAATGATTTCTCTAAGATTTTCTCCCATATCGGTATCATCACCCTCAAGGAGGATGAAATCAGTCTCCCGCTCACGTGATGGTCCTTCCTCCTATAGTGACCTCTTGCCTCGGTCCTGAACCTGCTATGCTGATGATGGAAGTGAGGCCCCTTCCACCCTGGGTGGAGATAACACTCGCTTTGCTACTGCAAACAATTGTCTAGTGCCCTTCTGATAGGTGATGAACACCGACACACTAGCGGTCTCATGGTCCTCATGCTGATAGGAAGGTCCACATGTCTCATGCCTAGCCTCTAAAGGTCCTTGTGAAGCTCTGAAAAACTCACGAGAGATGAAGTCATCCCAAGTGATGCCCTGTAACCCAAGCTGATGAACGACCACAATTTTGATGAGAGAAAAATGATAAATATTGTTGAACTGCTACTGAGGGGTCTTGTGCTAAACAAGAGTGGTCATCTTCTCTATGTTTCGACACATGAAGTAAGGAATGTTCATCATCTGTACTTGGGTAAAATGCATCAGCAGTCTAATATAATAAGCATATAAGCGAGAGAACCGGCCCTCACAGCTAAAATACTTCATGATGAGTTTCACTAGAGGAGCATATTCATCTTTGAGGTATCGAAAAGGAAATATTCTCTTGAGCTGTCTCAAAAAGCCGGGCTTGATATATGGTTCATAATGTTGCCGGTCAATTTTCTACCTTTTGTTCCATGGCTCTCCAATGTTAGGTATGTCAGTTTCTATTGAAATGGATTCTGGTGTTAATGTGAAAGTGACACTAGCATGAGTGGCTTGATCATCATGTAAATGCAACACAAATAAGCGGGCCAACTCATGATGAAACTGAATGCTAGCAACCTTCTCACAAAATTCATAACATGACTGATGCTGGAAACAAAAGATGGCAAGAGGGCAGGCCTGTAACTCAGCAAGAGTGGTTGGTTCTTCTCTGATATGTTTACCACCTCTAAGAGGCCTTCTGGGTGCATTTCCCTCTGTGGGTGAGTCACTTTGGATCTCCTCTTCATAATCATTTGAAGGATCAGATGCCATGGCTGCTGGTAGATAAACTGCCTTGGAGAAACAGGTGTTGATGTGTCAAAATATCTTAGATTGCTTTTGGTGATGTGTTTGACCTCTGCCACCAAGGGAAAATAGTGAAATGAGGGACTGTAAGGGGAGGGGAAAATAGTGGAGAGTTTAGGGACTGTTGGGATAGATTTCAGTTAGGGAAATATGGGATGTTTTGGGAGTTTTTGTATAGGATTAGGGTTTGGGGATTTACATTTGAGAGTTTGGAAAAGGGAATTTAGGATAGGGGATTAGTGAATTTAGGGAGTTGGGGAACTTAGGGAATAAGGGAATCAATGAAAAAAGGGGTAAGGGAGTGAACTTGGTGGCAAAATAGTCAATCAAAACCCTAGGTAGCAGCTTTCTTTGAGGAATTTCAAATGGTAGGGTTTGACTTCTCTAAACAATCACCATGTAACACACACCATCAAACAATCATCAAACTTGGATAGAAAACAACATTGGAGGCTCTACCTACTTGTATCAAGATCGATCCAAGCGATTTGGGGCAAGTTCTAGCAGTTTCGGGCTCTCTGGCTATGTGCGCCATGCATCCACCCCAATGCACCGCGCCCCATGTATGCACCGCGCCCGTGCTTTTTTACACTATAAAATGAGGCCCAATGTGCCGCACCAGGTGAGTGCGCCGCACCTCCTGCCCAGTGCGCCGCACCGACAACTTACAACGATTTTCACCCAAACTTTACACTCACTCACCAAAATAGTTTTGCCTTGCTTCTCTTTGCTCTTGGAGTACAAATGAACTTCAGACATTTGGAGAAATGATTTATACATGGAGCTTTTAAATTTTATTTTTGCCAAACCCACTTTCATAATGTTTTGCAAATGACTTTATTTCAAACTCTGTTTTTTGGACTTTTTCACTTCTTTTGAGTTTTATGATGAACTAAATGACCTGATCTTTGCTTGTTTTGCAGGTGTTGGAGTTTCTAGGCTAAGGAAAGAAACCAGGGTGCAGATGAAGGAATTTACAATGAGGAAAACAAAATTTTTCATGATTTTGTACAATAAATGCTAAATACTCTGTTTTTTCCTCATACTCTGTTTTTTCCTCAAAACAGAGTTTTGAGGAAAAACACAATTTCGAACACTTGGCGATGAAATTTATTGATATTGAAACCTCCTCATGGCCCGCTGGTAATTATTGGACACTTTGAAACATCTTTTGACGAATCCCTAATGAAACCCTAAAGACAACCTTTGCAATTTTAAGATAAAATAAGACTGTATATGTTTTTTAAATGAACAAAAATGAGCCAGCAGGTAGATAACATGAGGGAAACTAGAGGAATGCCATTACTGTCATATGATCTATGTGCCTAATGGAATGCAGATGACTAGGTGGTACACCTAATATGAAATGCAACAAGAGTATTTCATCTCTGACAGAGGGATGAAAATACCGACTCTAACATTGGCTCCAATGGGGATGGTAGCTACTTGGAGGTGCCAAGAACTACAGATCTCTAGGAAAGCAGGTAGTGCCTTCGTCCATTGGGCTATGGAGTCAATAACTTTGACACAACAAAACTAAACTCTTGACTGAAAGACTCAATTTTAGGACTGAACGTGACTCAAATTGACTCATTTTCAAGACTGAAATTGAATGAAAGACCTGAATCTAACAGACCAAACCAAGACTGAAATCAAACCTCAGCTTTATAGCCTTCACCTTGGGCCCCAAGCTGAAGAATGAAAACAACACACTCTTGCAATGGAATTTAAAAAAACCGGTATATACAATGATGAATAAGACAGCAGAAAACAGTTCACACAATATACTGTTTGAGGAGCTGACCATTAACCAGCCCGCCAAGATAGTCTTCGCCATTCAACTCTTGCAAAAGGAAAGCATTCTGGCCCCGATGTGCAGCAATCTTGTACGGTCCTTTCCAAAGATTTTCAATTTTTCCATGCTTACCTTTATCTTCATTGCTTGCATCCCATTTCAGCACTATGTCTTCGATTTCAAACCTATCTACCTTTGCTTTCTGGTCATATATCCTCTTAATTCTTTCCTACAGCTTGGAAGCATTCTAAGATACCTCCTCTCTAGTTTCCTACAAATGTATCATTTGATTTATCCTTTGTTGCAAACCATCGTCCTCGCTGCCAGCTTCTTGCAATAGTTTTACCATCGGGACTGCCAAAGAGGTTGGGAAGACTGTGTCCACACCATACACAAGCTCAAAAGGAGACATGCCGATAGATTTCTTTTGAATTACCCTATTTGCCCAATGTGAATTGACCATCTTTTTGTGCCAACTCTTCTTGTTAGTTTCCAGCAGCTTTTTGATGATGTTGATAAGAGATTTGTTTGAGGATTCTGCCAAACCATTTCCTTGTGGTTAATAGGTAGTCCAATTCCCCAAAGTTATTTGATACTTATGACAAAATTCAATCATTCTTTTCGATTTAAAAGCTGCTGCATTGTCAGTGATCAACTTATTTGGACATCCAAAACGAGACAAAATGTTGTTTTCAAGAAATGAGATAATTACTGAATTGGTGGCCTGCCTTGTAGGAATTGCCTCAATCCATTTGGTGAAATAATCCGTCGTCGTGAGGATCCATTTATGCTGCACTGAAGAAGAAGGATGAATCTCACCAATAAAATCCAAGCCCCACTACTAAAATGGAGCTCTTACTTCAATGGGCTTGAGTGGTAAAGGCTGCAACTTCTGCTTACCTTGAAAAATTTGACATTTGTGATAGCTGGCCATGGTTTTGTACACATCAGCACATAGACTTGGCCAATAATACCCCACTCTCAAGATTTTATTGGCTCTTATTTTCTAGAAAAGATGGCCTCCGCAATCTCCCTTGTGAAAATATTCCATCAGTTGTTTTTCCTCTTCTTCTACTAAACAATTCAGTAGAACACCACCGGGATCTTTCCAATAAAGTGCACCATTCATGATACAAAATTTTGCAGCCTTCAACTTCAGTGTCCTACTTTTTTTCTTAGCCATTCTGGGAGGTGCTGACAGATTTTGAAGTACATAAACAATGTTTGAATACCAAGGAGAAAGGAGAAAAATTTCTGATACCTGAGTGGGTAGATTTTCTTCATCTTCCTCGGACATAGTAGCAATTAGATTAATGTCCAAGGTGTACAGATTTGACTCAGCCATTAGTTTAGCCAGCCCCTTTCCTTTAATGAGCTTCGTCAGTTTGATTTCCACATCATATTCCAGCAAGGCAGTGATCCATTTGCCTCTCCTTCCCTCTGGATCTGTTCGCACTAGGACATCCTTAACAACAGCATTAGGAACATAAGCAAGGATGTGAGAATGCAAAATATAAACCTGAAAATCTTTCAATGCTTTTACCAATTCAAGGGCCTATTTTTCAATAATATTATACTTCAGTGCTGCATCCCTTATGGTTCTGCTGAAGAATGCAATTGGTTTCTCGAGCTGGTCTCTTTTCTGCATCAAGACAGCTGCCATAGTATGATCCGAGGCAAAGGAAAACAAAATAAAATCCTGAGTATAGTGCAGGCTGATCAAAACTGGAGCTGAAGAAAGAGCTAATTTTACCAAATTAAAAGACTTAATTGCTTCCTCAGTCCACCTTACTGCACCATCCTTTTTCAGCATGTTTGTGATTTCTTTTAAGTGTTCTGCAAGATTGGGCACAAAGCGATGTAAGAAATTGATCTTACCATTGAAAGATTGGATTTATTTCTTACTTCGTGGGGAGCCAATATTTTGAATGGCGTCCACCCAAGCTAGATCGATGCAGATTCCCTCCTTTGAGATAATATGCCCGAGAAGCTTGCCTTCATCCACGGCAAACAAGCTCTTCTTTGGATTCAGCGAGATGCCATACTTCCTACACTGCTGAAAAACAATCTTCAAATGATAAATGTGCTCTTCATCTGTATTAGAGAAAACTGTTAAGTCATCAAGATAAACAACTAGAAAAACATCTTTTTCATTGGAAAATGCTATATCCATCACCCACTGAAAGGTTGCACCAGCATTTTTCAATCCAAAAGGCATCTTTGCATAATGAAAAGTTCCCCATGGAGTGGTGAACGTTGTTTTGTCATGATCATCCTCATGGACCAGAATTTGGTTATAACCCAAATAGCCATCGAGTAGTGACATCCGTGACGCCCCAACTACTCGTTGAAGTATGTGATCCATCTTGGACAATGGATAGTTGTCTTTCAAGGAAACTTTGTTCAGATTTCTAAAATCAATGCATAATCGAATCTCACTTGTTTTCTTGCGGATCGGCACCAAGTTTGAAATTCAATCTGAAAATCTTATGGGACTATGATACCAGCTTTATACAACCTATTTACCTCCTTATCATTTGAGGGTAGCAACTTTGGATTTATTCTTCTTAGCTTTTGACGAAAAGGCTTTTGATTTGGCTTGATCGAAATCACATGCTGGATTATGCTTGTGTCATAAGCCTTCAAATCTAAATAATCCCAAGCGAATACATTAGTAAAAGAGGACAACAAACTGATATACTTTGGTTTTACCTGTGGGGCAGCGCTTTTGATAATTTCACCATATTGGGATTTTTAGCTAATCCAATGTTCACATCTTCAACTCCCTTTTCAGTTGGCAGCAAGGTCAGTTTTTTAGCCACATCGTCCTGATCGAGGAGCTCCTACAAAGGTATTATACCTTTAAGAATGATGTTTTCTTTGAGCTGCAAAAATTCCATGATTGACTTCTATATTCTCATCACCATCATCATACTCCATATAAATAGAAATGTCCTTGAATTTACCTTTATTTTGCAGAAATTCATCAATCTCATCATCATCTTGGAACACTTGCCAATACCTTTGATTGTCGGGGACAGCTGGATGATGCTTCATGTGAATCTCAAACTTGTTGTTTGAGTTCATAGGAATCTTTAAATTGCTTGTTGTTGCTGCAAGTGAATCTGCAATGACATTCTAAGCATGGGGCACACAAGTTATAGTGTAATCAAAAAATACGTTCAAGATATCCAACACCGCATTGTGGTAGGCTCGCATTTGAGGATGCTTAGCTTGGTATTTGCCTTTCACCTGCTTGATAACTAACTCAGATTCACCATACACTGAAATCCTTTTAGCATTCAATTTTCTAAGAACTTTCAAACCAACAATCAAAGCTTCATATTCAACCTCATTGTTTGAACAGTCAAAAGCTAGTTTATAAGAGTAGACCCTTACATTTCTTGGCACTTTGTTTGGAGTGAAAATAGGGCTGCGTATCCAAATACCAATTCCAGCACCTTCCCTTCCTACCGCGCCATCAAATTCCATGCTCCATAGGCCTGTTTCATCCTCTTCCACAATTTGAAATTCTTCTTCCTTTCCTTGTTGTCCATCAATATGTTGCTACTGTTGGACTGCTGATTACTCAACGGTATCTTCAAGTCTTTGCCGTTCTTGTCTTAAGACTTCTCTGAAGTTTTCAGTTATCTCGGGAATGTCTTCTACTTCCACTAGTTGACTATTTACATCGTTAAAACTATCTGAATACAAAACAAATGACTCTACATCAGTATGTACATAGTTCATCGGATGATTTACCGGTTTCTCCTTGCTAGTGATCATGTACTTCATTTTCTGTTCCCGGTATAGTTTCGTCATCTAACCGAACACGGGAATTGTAGCATAAGAGAAGTCAAGTTGCATTGTCCCTTTGATCTTTGCTCCTCAAGATCTGGAAAGAAGCATGCCAAATCTAGGAGGTATATCCACCACCACCACGTCCATCAAAACATTTTTGGCTGGAATATGATCCAAACTGACCACCAAATCCTTGATAAGACCAATGCACCTTACTCTACCAGAATCGAAAGAGTAAAGGTCATGATATTTTCTAGTGATATCTAATCCCAATTTCTCCATGATGGCTTTCGGCATGAGATTATGAGAAGCTCCAAAATCAAGCATAGCATTATGTAAAACAAAGTCATGCACCCTGAGACTGATATAGAAAGGAGCGACATCACTATCTTGGGACTGACCTTCCAATACTGACCCAAAGATCAGCTCGGGACTGTCATCTTCCACATTTACCATGTCAGATGATGGATCTAAACTCAAAATTTTGGACACCTGACTTTTATAATTGTTGTTCTTCATCAACTCAGTCAAAGGAATGGATATTTTCAACTTAGCAATTTCATTTTCTAAGTTAAAAACTAAAACTTTTTCTACCTCTTTTGCTGGAACATCCTTCTTTTCCGTTTTCTCCTTTGACACATTTGGCTGATTTGGTCTTTCACTTGCTAATGTCATTTTGCTGGTGCTAGGATAAGCTATCTCTTTTCCATTTTTCTACACATTAGGCGGATCATTCTTTGACGCTGCTGCCTCCTTCCTTTTCTGAATTGAATTTACAGGCACATCTCTATTCCAAAGTGAATATTGCCGCTGATGGGCTGACAAAGCATTCATGTATCCTCTTTGGTATTCATCGGACTCTTATGCAAGCATTGTCTCATTTGCCAAAATAAAATTTTCATCCCCTCATTCAGTTGGATTCTCGAAGTACTCCTCATCTTCAGTGATGTAAATTGTCATGTCATCCGGTGTAAAGAAATGATTTTCTTCTCCAATCACATTCTCCTCCTCTTCTGATTCTAGACCAAGTACAACATTCTGTTGCAAAGGTGTCTGCACTAGCTGTTGAGCTGCTTGATCTTGGGCTCGCTGCTCTCTTTGTTTGATCCTATATTGGGGCTGCTACTGGCCATGGAAATTAGGATTTTTGATTTTTGGTTCAGACTCATCAAGCTTCATCCTATCAAGCATCTGCTCCACCTTTCGAAGCACCTGATCTGATGAAGAAGAATCTTTTTTATTGTGACTTTCTTTTCAGCTCTTGATCTAGCTCTCTTGGCCAACAGATTTGCTTCAACGCTGACCGAAATCTTCTGCATATCTTCCAAAGTAGCCAGATCTCTCTCTCTTAATTGATAAGCCATATCAGTATCAAAACCATCCGGAAAATCAATCAAGGCTATCCCCATGGGTGGCTTTATATGATCAGGGATTGCATTGTAAATTGAATTGAATCTAATACAATAATCTTGAATAGATTCACCAACATTTTGCTTGATGTGCTCATACTCGGAAAGAATCTGAAGGGGATTTTTCTTCACTTCCCATTGGTCTAAGAATTGTCTTTGTAGATTGGCCAATGTAGTGATGCTTGTAGCCGGCAAGGCCCTGAACCATTTCCTTACTTCACCACCAAATGTTTGTACAAAGAGTCTCATGGTTACATTTTCTGCATCAATCTCATGGAGATCAAAGAAATCCGTCATTCTGTCCACATGTCGATGAGCTGTAACACTATGAGGAGTGCCATCAAACAAAGGAATTTTTCTTTGATAATTAGTGGGCATATCATACAAATTTTGAGGCAGTACAAGAGGTGCAAAATGGGCAGCCATTTCTCTTTGTGGATTTGCAATCGATCGTGGGGATGTTGGGGGAGTGGGTGGAGCTGATGTATGGGGGGTATGAGGAGGTCTACGCAGAGGGGAAGCAATCTTGGATGTTTTAGGAGTAGAAGGAGTAGATGGAGGCGATACTACTACAGATTTTTGATCAGAAATAGTAGGTTGCACAGGAATGGTAGGAATGAAAGGAGGTTCGGTGGGAATTCTTGAGCTAGATGCAATTGCAGATGACCCAAGAGTTGCAGAAGTAATCTCTAAGAAATCAGCAATATTAGAAGCCACAATTGTAGTCTGGAGCTGCTTCAAAATATAATCATCAATGGATTTATTGGCCCTTTTAGTTTTAAGATTTCTAACAAACTTAGGATTTAAGGCAGTTGAAGCAACAACACTTTCAGATTTGGTTTCAAACAAAGACAACTCAAACTGCTCATCAAACTTAAGATCCTTAACATACTCAAAACCAACAGGACACGATTGAGCTTTGAACACGGGAATCATAGAACTTCCTTGGCGAAGGATTCTTGGAATAAGATTGGGATTTTCATAGACAGGAGGAGGATCAGGATCCAGATTTGGTCTAGTATGTCTTCTGGAAGCTAGTGTGTTATTATTTCTAAGAAATCAAATGGAAATTAACAACTTGTTCAGCCTAACAAATCCTAAACTTATCCAAAAGCTTAGAATTATTAGATGTACTGGGGTGATCTGTAAGTTAGATACTCCATTTATAAGACTAGATTGAAGATTGACAGAAGTAGCGTTTATCTACTTGCGCTAATGCAAAGAAAAAGCGTTTCGAAGGCTACCTGGCTAATCTTCAGGCTCTGTCTATAGTTTATAAAACGAAGAATACCAAAAAACAAATATTTTAGCTCCCCAGTATGGTCGCCACTATGTTAGTGCCTAGATTTACCTCAGGTTGAAAAGGTAGGATCTAGGGCCAACATCAAACCACGCTCAACCTGGTAGCTAGCCCTACCAGGTCAGGAGAGGGCTCTCTCCAGGTCAATCTCAGCAAATTATGATCAATGAGGGCTTGAGATGACTAAAATATCTTATGATCTTAGGCTAGGTATATGTGCAACAGAGTTTGATTGAATAAAATAGTGTTATGTTAGCTCAGAGGAAAAGGCACATTTTGGGGTGTGGGGATTGAGTCTCAGTTCTACAGAGATCTCAATGGGGCAAGGTAGGCAATTGTTTTGGCACTTAAATTTGAGTGGGATGGAAGGAATAGACAGGTGAGGTGTTGAATAGGGCAAGAGAAATCGTGAATCCTCCCCAAACAGCTGAAAACATCAAATAACTAAAGCAAACTTCAAGTAGAGCGCTGCACTTTCAATGAATTCTACTTACACTCTTGTTTGTTTAGTTTAGAATAAATAAGATAG
The DNA here is from genome assembly GCA_031772625.1 of Pinus tabuliformis. Taxonomy (NCBI): domain Eukaryota; kingdom Viridiplantae; phylum Streptophyta; class Pinopsida; order Pinales; family Pinaceae; genus Pinus; species Pinus tabuliformis. The sequence continues at coordinate 678,408,915 of CM062805.1, read as the reverse complement.
ATAATGGCACGCAATCACATAAACAAATTCAAAATTACAAAGAGAATCATTGTACCAAGACAAATTGCCACATGAACCCCAAAGAGTGCTGCAAATCCTGGTCTCAATTCCTTAGCCAAAATGAAAATATGAGTGTACAATGAAGCTCAATGCTTTCTGAAGAGTCCAACCATGCTAATGACTGAAAAATAACATAATATAGACAAACATAGCTCATCCTTGCCTCTAGGGGTCGAGCTCACATGTTTAGGAGTTGATCCAACTGATTCTAAACTGAGAACTAGAAACTAGGCAACATAACAACATGCCTCTAGAAACAAAGCCACTGATTCCTTCAGTTTCAAACAACCTCTAAACTGATGAATCTACCTCTACAAGTGAAAATCTAACATATTTAAATCATGATCCATCACTTTTCATCAAATTACATCATAAATTTACCATTAGGAAAGTGAAAAAGTCAAACTAGTCAAAAATGGGTGAAAAACAAAGCAAAACTTGGTCAAATTAGCAATTTTTCCTCTATGCGTCGCCCCTGATTCTCTATGCATTGTGCCTGTTTGGACCCACTTTTGGAGGCCTTGATGATGTCCAAATGAGCTCCAAGTGTGCTTGCTGGAAATTTCTGCCTGTCTAATTTCCAACCCAAGTGGAATTTTTCAATTTGGTGTCCATTTGCCCCTCCAAAAGTCCATTCTCCCGACACAGCTTCCTGTGTGTCAAAATAGGGGCAGTGAGGACATTTTTTGAGTGTTTTTTACCTTTTCGAGGGCTCAAAACTTGCCCAAATTTCTTGGCCATAGGTAGGAAAGTGTAATTTTGCATGAAAAATCCAAAAATGCTGAGTTTTGTTATTTGGAGGCCCCTAGAAAAAGCGAGTGCCACGTGGCGTGACGCATAGGGCAGAAAAACTGTTTTTGTGCCAAAAATTTACAAAATGCAAAAATTGCTCCAAATTTCTTGAAATTTTGGTTGAGTCTTCTCTATCAAGAATTATGTTGGGCCAAGGAAGTCTCAGCCAATATCTGAATTCCTTCATCCTCTTTTTTCCTCCTTGATGCTCTCTTCAACTTTGCTTTCAAACCCCTGATTCTTGCTTGGCACACCAAGTTCCGGGACAAGTAATGATAGGACATGTTTCTAAGCATATTATTTTCATTGATGGCCTTCTCCAGCTTCCTCTCTAAGTGAACATTGACTCTTTCAAGCCATGACTCCCTATCGGCATTGATCTCTTGCTCCAATGAAGTGAATTCCACCCTCCTCCTTTGGCCAGCTTAACAATTCTCTCCAATGTTTTGCGACTCCATAATCACCTGCTCATCCTCAAGCTGCTTGTTCCTCTACTCCAGGTACTGTATAGTCCATCGGGCTCTATCTAGGTTGGTAGAAAAGGCATCAATGTCTGCCTGCTGCTCCTTAATGATTTCTCTAAGATATGCGCCCATATCGGTATCATCACCCTCAAGGAGGATGAAATCAGTCTCCTGCTCACCTGATGGTCCTTCCTCTTGTAGTGGCCTCTTGTGTCGGTCCTGAACCTGTTGTGCTGATGATGGAAGTGAGACCCCTTCCACCCCGGGATGGTAGTCCCTTGGAGGTGCCAAGAACTACAAATCTCTGGCAAAGTAGGCAGTGCCTTCATCCATTGGGCTATGGAGTCAATAACTTTGACACAACAAAACTGAACTCTTGACTGAAAGACTCAATTTCAGGACTGAACGTGACTCAAATTAACTCATTTTCAATACTGAACCGACTGAAAGACCTGACTCTAACAAACCAAACCAAGACTGAAATCAAACCTCAACTTTATAGCCTTCACCTCAGGCCCTAAGCTGAAGAATGAAAACAACACACTCTTGCGATGGAATTTAAACAAACTGGTATATACAATGATGAATAAGACAACAGAAAATAGTTCACACAATATACTGTTTGAGGAGTCGAGTCAAAGGTTGTCTTTAGGGTTTCATTGTCAATTAGGTCTAGGGTTTCATTAGGGTTTCGTCAAAAAATGTTTCAAAGTGTCCAATAATTACCAACGGGCCATGAGGAGGTTTCAATATCAATAAATTTCTTCGCCAAGTGTTCGAAAATGTGTTTTTCCTCAAAACTCTGTTTTGAGAAAAAATAGAGTATTTAGCATTTATTGTACAAAATCATGAAAATTTTGTTTTCCTCATTGTAAATTCCTTTATCTGCACCCTAGTTTCTTTCCTTAGCCCAAAAGCTCCAACACCTACAAAACAAGCAAAGCTCGGGTCATTTAGTTCATCGTAAAACTCAAAAGAAGTGAAAAAGTCCAAAAAACAAAGTTTGAAATAAAGTCATTTGCAAAACATTATGAAAGTGGGTTTGGCAAAAATAAAATTTAAAATCTCCATGTATAAATCATTTCTCCAAATGTTTGAAGTTCATTTGTACTCCAAGAGCAAAGAGAAACAAGGCAAAACTATTTTGGTGAGTGAGTGTAAAGTTTGGGTGAAAATCGTTATAAGTTGTCGGCGCGGCGCACTGGGCAAGAGGCGCAGCGCACTCACCCGGTGCAGTGCATTGGGCCTCATTCTACATTATAAAAAAGCATGGGCACAACGCATACGTGGGGCGCAGCGCATTGCGCTGGATGCGTGGCGCACACAGCCAGAGAGCCTAAAACTGCTAGAACTTGCCCCAAATCACTTGGATCAGTCTTGATACAAGTAGGTAGAGCCTCCAATGTTGTTTTCTATCTAAGTTTGATGATTGTTTGATGGTGTGTGTTACATGGTGACTGTTTAAAGAAGTCAAACCCTACCATTTGAAATTCCTCAAAGAAAGTTGCTGCCTAGGGTTTTGATTGATTGTTTTGCCACCAAGTTCACTCCCTTACCCCTTTTTTTTCATTGATTCCCTTATTCCCTAAGCTCCCCAACTCCCTAAATTCACTAATCCCCTATCCTAAATTCCCTTTTCCAAACTCTCAAATGTAAATCCCCAAACCCTAATCCTATACAAAAACTCCCAAAACATCCCATATTTCCCTAACTAAAATCTATCCCAACAGTCCCTAAACTCTCCAAAATTTTTCCCTCCCCTTATAGTCCCTCATTTCACTGTTTTCCCTTGGTGGCATAGGTCAAACACATCACCAAAAGTAGTCCAAGATAGTTTGATACATCAGCACCTATTTCTCCAAGGCAGTTTATGTACCAGCAGCCATGGCATCTGATCCTTCATATGATTATGAGGAGGAGACCCAAAGTGACTCAACCACAGAGGGAAATGCACCAAGAAGGCCTGATAGAGGTGGCAAACATATCAGAGAAGAACCAACCACTCTTGCCGAGTTACAGGCCTGCCCTCTTGCCATCTTTTGTTTCTAGCATCAGTCATGTTATGAATTTTGTGAGAAGGTTGCTAGCATTCAGTTTCATCATGAGTTGGCTCACTTATTTGTGTTGCATTTACATGATGATCAAGCCACTCCTGCAGGTGTCACTTTCACATTAACACCAGAATCCATTTCATTAGCAACCGGAATACCTAACATTGGAGAGCCATGGAGCAAAAGGCAAAAAATTGACCAGCAACATTATGAACCATATATCAAGCCCGGCTGTTTGAGACAGCTCAAGAGAGTATTTCCTTTTCGATACCTCAAAGATGAATATGCTCCTCTAATGAAACTCATCATGAAGTGTTTCAGCTGTGAGGGCCGGTTCTCTCGCTTATATGCTTATCATATCAGACTGCTAATGCATTTTACCTGGGTATGGATGATGAACATTCCTTACTTCATGTGCCGAAACATAGAGAAGATGACCACTCTTGTTCAGCACAAGACCCCTTAGCAACAGTTCAATAGTATTTATCATTTTTCTCTCATAAAAATTGTGGCCGTTCATCAGCTTGGGTTACAAGGCATCACCTGGGATGACTTCATCTCTCATGAGTTTTTCGAAGCTTCACAGGGACCTTCAAAGGCTAGGCATGAGATAGGTGGACCTTCCTATCAACATGAGGGCCATGAGACCGCTAGTGTGCCGGTGTTCATCACCTATCAGAAGGGCACTAGACGGTTGTTTGCAGCAGCAAAGCGAGTGTTATCTCCACCCGGGGTGGAAGGGGCCTCACTTCAATCGTCAGCACAGCAGGTTCAGGACCGAGGCAAGAGGCCACTACAGGAGGAAGGACCATCAAGTGAGCAGGAGATACATTTCATCCTCCTTGAGGGTGATGATACCGATATGGGTGGAAATCTTAGAGAAATCATTAAGGAGCAGCAGGTGGACATTGATGCCTTGTCTACCAACTTGGATAGATCCGAATGGACTATACAGTACCTAGAGCAGAGGAACAAGCAGCTTGAGGACGAGCAGGTGATTATGGAGTTGCAAAACATTCGGGAGAATCGCCAAGCTGCCCAAAGGAGGAGGGTGGAATTCACTTCATTGGAGCAAGAGATCAATGCCGATAGGGAGTCATGGCTTGAAAGAGTCAATGTACACATAGAGAGGAAGCTGGACAAGGCCATCAATGAAAATAATATGCTTAGAAGCCTATCCTATCATTACTTGTCCCAGAACTTGGTGTGCCAAGCAAGAATCAGGAGTTTGAAAGCAAAGTTGAAGAGAGCATCAAGGAGGCAAAAAGAGGACAAAGGACTTCAGATATTGGCTGAGGCTTCCTTGGCCCAACATCGTGCTTGATAGAGAGGACTCAGCCCAAATTTCAAGAATTTGGAGCAATTTTTTCATTTTGCAAATTTTTGGCACAAAAAACAGTTTTTTCTACCCTATGCGTCGTGCCACATAGCGCTCGCTTTTGCTAGGGGCCTCCAAATCAAAAAAACTCAGCATTTTTGGATTTTTCATGCAAAATTACACTTGGCTACTTATCGCCAAGAAATTTGGGTAGGTTTTGAGCCCTCAAGGTTAAAAACACTCAAAAAATGACCTCACTACCCCTATTTTGACACATAGGACGCAGTGTTGGGAGAATGGACTTTTGGAGGGGTAAATGGAGACCAAATTAAAAAATTCCACTTGGGTTGGAAAGTAGACAGGCATCCCTTTCTAGCAAGCACACCTAAAGATCATTTTGACATCGGGAAGGCCTCCAAAAGTGGGTCCAAACAGGCCCGATACATAGAGAATCAGGCGCAATGCATAGAGGAAAAATTGTCAGTTTGACCAAGTTTTGCTCTGTTTTTCGCCCAGTTTTGCCTAGTTTGACTTTTTCACTTTCCTAATGGAAAATTTATAATGTAATTTGATGAACGTTGATGGATCATGATGTAAATATGTTATATTTTCACTTTTAGAGGTAGATTCATCAGTTTAGAGGTTGTTTGAAACTTAATGAATCAGTTCCATTGTTTCTAGAGGCATGCTTTTATGTTGCCTAGTTTCTAGTTCTCAGCTTAGAATCAGTTGGATCAGCTCCTAAACATGTGAGCTCGACCCCTAGAGGCAAGGATGAGCTATATTTGTCTATATTCTGTTATTTTTTAGTCATTAGCATGGTTGGACTCTTGAGAAAGCATTGAGCTTTATTGTACACTCATATTTTCATTTTGGCTAAGGAATTGAGACCAGGATTTGCAGCACTCTTTGGGATTCATGTGGAAATTTGTCTTGGTACAATTCTTCTCTTTGTAATTGTGAATTTGTTTATGTGATTGCATGCCATTATCTATCTTGTTTCTTCTAAACTAAACAAACAAGAGTGTAAGTAGAATTCATTGAAAGTGCAGTGCTCTACTGGAAGTTTGCTTTAGTTATTTGATGTTTTTAGCTATTTGGGGAGGATCCATGATTTCTCTTTCCATATTTAGCACCTCACATTTCTATTCCTTCCATCTCATTCAATTTTAAGTGCCAAAAACAATTGCCTACCTTGCCCCATTGAGATCCCTGCAGGACTGAGCCTCAATCCCCGCACCCAAAATCCATCTTTCCATCTGAGCCAACAAAATCATCATTTTATCAAATAAAACTCTCTTGCACATATACCTAGCCTAAGATCAGAAGATATTTCAGTCATCTCAAGCCCTCATCGATCATAATTTGCTGAGATTGACTCAGAGAGAGCCCTCTCCTAACCTGGTAGGGCTAGTTACCAGGCTGAGCGTGGTTTGATGTTGGCCCTGGATCCTGCCTTTTTAGCCTGAGGTAAATCTAGGCACTAACACGAAGGTTGCATAGTTGCACTCCAACAAAGTTGCATCTCTGGCAGCTTTCACTAAGGCATGAAAATGCAACCTCATGAGCTAGGTGGGAGCATGACTTATTGAAGGTCGCATGGTCACAACATATGGCTGATCTGACTTCCGAGTAGCTCGCTTGAGGGATTGTAATTTCACACAGTGACTTGGGTGAAAGTACGACCCCTTGGAGGTTGCCAGGTCACAACATAACATAGGTCGTATGATTTTGTTGCTTCGAGAGCTCTCTAACTTGTGATTAGTCATAGTTGAATAAGATCACACATTGGTCTCTGCTTGCCTGATACCCTATGGTGCAACTATACGACCTCAGGAAGATTATGACCTTTGGAGGTTACATAGCCTCAATTCTCAGATAGATATGCTTTCAGTTGAAAGTCGAGGCCCTGACTCTGCTACCTTTGTGTAAAACTACACAGGTTGGGTGAGTTACGAGTAGCAGCTATCACTTACACCATTCTCGTCATTTAAAAACACCATGCATTCACCTGTTAGCAAGGATTTTTTGTTTCAAACTTTCACATTCATCATAATTGCTGCGAATATCACCATATAGGATCTATTGGTTGCATAACATATGCTTCAACCAAGCTGAAAGTACTATGAGAAGGTCAATATTGTCATAGAAGTTTTGTCTATTAAAATTATAGTGTGACACAAGAGACTCTATGTCTTGACCTTGGATTTCATGATAATTGTAATGTCTTGATATTTGACATTTGTGACCATCATGTGTACATATATTGCCTAGATGGAGCGAATGCATATCATTTCGATGGGTGTTAGTAGACTTATTATACAACCTTGAGACATCATGCATTTGTTTGACACATCACTTATGTGATGTGAACATACAATCATTCACACAACCCTTTACATGGCACTTTTGTTTACCAATTCAAATGGAATATAGTGCTACTTTTGGCAAAAGGACCATGTGAATCTATTATTGTCATCCAATAATGGTGAGTAAAACTGCTAATTGCATCTAGCATGGCTTTTGCATTTCCCTTCCGTGCATTTTTGTAGACATGGCTCATCACATCTTGCTCTCTGCAATCGGTAGAATGTCCTTTCAACCCTTCTTGTTTTTCAAAGTAAAACACGCAGTTTAACACTACCTTCGATGTAATCTTAGATGTCAAGGAATTAATTATTGGGCACCATATGACAAAAGACTTCTGACCTTTAATAGTGGGTGATGTTGAGCGCAGGTGTAGGTTTGAAGATATATATATAGAGAGAGGAGAACATAAAAGGACATGATTCTAGGCTTTGTGCACATGTTACTTATCTCCATTATGTATCAAAGGAGTCTTTGCTTAAATCATAATGGGACCTCGTAGCATTCTGACATGAGATCATTCATGGTCCATTTATGCCCTGTGCATAATTTGAGTGTGGGAAGGCCCTTACAATGGCACCATGTGTACGTTGAGAGGGTTTTGAATAAAGGTGATGCCTACAGCATAATACTACCATAAATAATGAAAGGTGATGTTACCATAGTGTGACTGCGAAGGGGTACCACTCCTTTGTACAAGGGTTGTGTCCCCTTGGCTATGCCTTGGTATAAAATAGAAGGTGTTGTCTCCCTTGCCTTGCATAGCACAATAATACATGTGTTAATTGCATGATATATATAATAATAATGCTTCACCACTCACAAGAAACAATAGCCTATGGTGAATCAATGCATGCTCAATTTTCTTTTGAAAATTTCATGCTTTGGATTTCGATCCTTTTATACAAGTTCATTTAATACCGAAAAGAGGAAGTAACCCAACATCGAGGGTAGTGTTAAGATTTCAAGGGGTCCCTGTAATGATGCAAAGCTAATGGGATGCAATTCTAATGGGAGTCCACACATGGGACCATAAGGGTGAGGTTGAAATATGAAGTTTACTCTCATATTGACTAGTTATGGCTTCAAGGATGCACATGATGAGGACAAGAACTCATCAACCCTAATGAATTTGAAAGGGATGAGGGTGATGTCGAGACAACGTCATTGACAAAAGTATCCCCATAAACCCTAATTCTTATTTATGTGGTCGTGCTTAAAGATGAGATGATAAGGGTGAAGTTGATAAGCATCCTAGAGAGTGAGGATTAATTTAAATTAGGGTTGGGCCGGCAATCACATACCTTTAGGGTTACGAGGATGAAAGGTGAATACATAATTCTTGCAAACCCTAATGCACATGCTAAGGTGAAGGATCTGCCAAGAACTTGGGGCAAATAATTTGAAATGGTTCTTACCATGATTCCATGTGATCTTGATGAGTATTCACCCCTAGAGGCATGCAAATTATGTAGCAATAGGGAGGGTATCACTCCTTTTCTAATATAGGGTTTCTCCCAAACCCTAATATTGTCAGTGGTAAGGAAAGCCAAATTCAATATATATTTTTTCGAAATATAGGGAATCTACTGATCGTGATGCATATCATGCAAAGATGAGTTTAAAAACCATGGGAGACTATTAACACTTCAATGTAGCTATTGACCTTCAAAACCCTAAGGCGATCCTAAGGCCTATGTCAGAGATAAAACATGATGTGTAGATGAAATGTATGGAGCATGAGAGCGTGCATCAGTAGGGTTTGCTAGGAAGGGTCATGGGGAGAGTAACTAGTTGAATGCCTTATCGAAACCTTAGTAGACTGGGGCAAGTAGTGGGGTACCCAAAATTTTTGATATGCCCAAAAAAATTGGGTGGTGTTATAGCGGCTACAACAATTGGTGAATAGCTGGTCGAATCCAGCATCTCTGCCAACATTTCTATAATAGGTCGATTCTGGATAAAGATGCAAGGGAATATTGAATAGTTACTATGGGTTCCTTTTACCTTGAACATTATAGGTATGCCTTCCCTTTGTGTCTCAGCCAAGTCCACCTAGTTAGTAAACATCCAATTAGAGGTTCACACATGCCAGTAGTTGATGATGATGAAAAGAATGAGGCAAACAACTTATTATATTCATAATTTTAAAATAAGTTTCTAGTGTTGCTCCACTTCCAGCAGGCCTGGACAGTACCCTGGTGGAGTCACTCCAAGAAATCACAAACATTGTTCTATTTCTAGCGAGCCTGGTTAGTACCCTGATGGAGTTGTTGCAATACCTCTCTGCGTAAGAAGCCTTTCTTAATCCTTTACCTTTTATTGGAATTCATTTTATTTTATGTGTGTATTTTCACTTATTACTAGGTGTTCATTGTGCCAGAGTAGATGAGGGAACCTGACTTATTTTACGAGCAAGAGACATTGTTTCTTGTTTGACAGAAACTAAGAGATATCCTCATTTAGGTTTACCTTCATGCTAAGCTTTCACATCTCATCTCCAGTTAACAAGTGAACAAAGAAAATAAGTAGTTGAAATGGTCGAGACCATGTTGAGCATTATGTTCAGGTTATGGGTATAGGTCATTCAAACTAATTAGGGTTCCCCATGAGCAATCTATTCTTATCTTCCTAGAGATATCCAGGATTCATCTTTGATGACATGTTCTAAGAGAAGCTACCTATTGGAGTAACCATTCGAATTGCATGCAATCATTAGGGCTATGGTTTTGCGACAAGGTAACCAGTGAATCTCTTCTAGGGTTTTAATACATGCGATGAGGCCAAGAACTCTTCCTTTAGGTTCGAGTATGTGCAAACTAGTGTGAGAAAGCTAGTCACAACACCAAAGGTTTGAAAACTTCAGGTTCATGAAGGCTCATGCAATGGTATGCAACATAGAGGGAATTTCTAAGCTAGATCAAAGGCAAGTGTATGCCAAGCAAGAAGAAATATGCATGATGTAATGCATCAGATAGGGCTTATGAGGTAATGTAATGTTATGCGCAAAAGAGATAAACTAATTTTTAATTAAAAAAACCAATGCAATGCCTATGCAGAGATTTCATGAATGTCATGCAACAATGAGCAAATGCAACGATATGAGTGCATTCTAGTAGAAAATCATAATGCAGGAATCTAAAATACCTACAGTAAGGAAAATAAAACAAAAAAATTTAAACCATAAAGAAAATTCTAAGGAAAAAACGTCAACCAATAAAATAATAAGAAAAACCTAAAACCTAAATAGTCTAAACTCTAAACCCTAATTTAACCAGAGAGGAGGTCAAGTCATGTGAAATCAAACTTCCAATGTAGTCATCACAACAGTTATCAACCTACAAAAACAAATATGAAAATGATTAGAATATGTAAAAAGAATTGTGGAAAAGCCAAAATCCTCACTTGTAAAAAATGCATAATGGTAAGAAAGTCACATCTACTTACTAGGAAACATAGCAGAAAATACCATTCAAGGAAAAATGCAATCCAATCCTAGTAAAAGAGTCGTAAACTTGAAATTAAAATCATCCAACCATGAAATACATTCATTCATGATTATCGCTAAATCTAATGTAAGTGAGGCAAGATGTTGCATACTAGTAGAGAAATCTGCCAGAAAAGATCCTTCAATCTAATCAACAACCCTATCGTGAAATGGAGGATTTTCAACTTGATGACTTTGAAAAGAGTGGTTTTCACTTGGTGTATCTGAGGTACCTGATGATTCAAACATAGAAATCCTAATATCAGAAGCCCTAGTTTGAAATTTTCCATGGATTTCATCTAGGATGTGATGACCTGACATAACCATTAGTAGAACCTGAAGTTCCTCACCATCTTGAGAAGTCTCTGAACCTTTAAATGGCAAGCCATCAAATATGAATATTTTCACAAGATTGGCATATGAACGCATATTGTCATCATTAGCTGTGAAAAGATGACTATGAGTGAAAATATTTTCAATTATATCAAATGTTTGAATATTGATAGATGGGAAATTCAATAGATAAGATTGTTTAGATTCCCAAGGATGAATTGAATCAACCGGAAGAGTCTAAGGTAGACGAGAGGTTAGGCGACTAGAACCTTCCCATATAATGGATTGTACTACATCATCTAAATGTATATGTTCACAAACTGTACTAGCTAGGCAATAATCAAAAGGATTTGAGACAATGGCCAGAGTGCTCCCTTCAAAAAATAAGTTAGGGTATAGAGGTTGATGCATATCATTTGATAGGCGACAAAAATATGTGTTTAGAGAAAAATCACTCGAATAATGAGAATTTTGAGATGAGCTTGCATCCAACAAGATGATTCGAAGAGGAGAGTGATGTGCAGAAACCCTAATTTGAATTGGTTCAAGGGTCTCATCAAGAACGTGAGAACCTAAAAGAACCATCAGCATAAGTTGAAGTGTCTCAACTTCGTAATGAGTCCCCAAACATTGAAAAGGTGCATCATATAATTATGGTAGCTTTGTAATATTAGTCAGTGGAAATGAATGACAATCATTAGAGGTAGGGGTGAATATGTCTTCGATAGAATAATAATCGTTGAAGCCACTAGTTCGATCAGGCTAGGTATCTATCATATAAGGCTTTTCTTTGATTGAGACTGAAGAAGAATTAATCAGAGAACCATATTGATCTATCCGATATGTGAGGATTTATTCTTCATTTACTAAGGAATATGGGTGTTAGAGATCAAAAACAAGAGATTCAAGATCCTCATACTATGACTGTGGAACAACACCCCCATCTACATGATTTCCATCAACATGAGCAAGAAAAAAATGTGAGTGATTTGTAGAAACCACTTGTGTAGAAGATGCATGAAACAAATCAAGGTACCCTAGATGAAAATGGTCAGATGAAGGGGCACCAATCAAACCAAGACTCACATCCTGCACAAAAGGATTTGTATATGTGTCATAGTTTGTGGATTTAATAGGAAAATCAACTTTACTTGAGACAAGACCCGAGTCATTGCCGACAGGTGAATGAAATCCAGGAATAGAGGAAGACATGTGTTCAATGGAATCAATATTAGTTTCATCCATAGGGTGAGATGTTATAATGAATTGACCTTCAGGTTCAAATTTAGTAGGATGTATGAGATATTTAGAGGTGATACAAGTTGCTTCATCTCCCTGTAAGAAATTTTCATCATATAAACTATTTGTGACCAAAACTTTGTTCGGTAACAAAGGAGGAGGAGGATGAGAAATTTTGTGAGTGGTGGTTTCCTTCTCGGATTCCTGAGGTTGTTCATGATTTACAAGGATAGGAAAAACAATATTAGGTGTAAACTCTAGACACATTGTAATCTGCAAACCATCATGATACTCATGGGAATCAAGAACTGTTTTGAATTGAGGATGTTGCAAAGAGATGAAAACCAACCTTTGAAAAATTTCATCCAAATACATTGAGTCAACATATATTTTCAAAAATTCAAAACACAGATGCACAAATTTAAGAGAAAACTACTCTAAATATTCTTCAGGTTTCATCCTAAGCTCATTTATCCTCATTAACACATCTTTAAAATCTTACCTATAAAACACTTGTCGGAGCTTACTGATGAGTTCTTGGAATGAATGAATGGAAGCTACTAGCAACATGTGACACCATTCCTTGACGTGACCTTCAAGGGTGAGGGAGAAGAGGACATAAGAAAACTCTTCATCGTCAATCTCATAAGATTCACAATACTCAAGGAAATAAAAAATTGTGCTCGTTTATGGATGTTCCATCCTCACCATCAAACTTTAACTTAGACAAGTGATAGAGTTGCTCCACAGGGATTTAGCACTAAAAAATGGACAAGTCAGAAAAACACCTCAGGAGCTTGATTCGGGATGGATCCATTTACAAATATGAGACTGAACTGCAGGATGAAAGGGCTCAGCTTGGCATTTGGCCATCCTTCTAGTGCCAATTTTTTGATGGGTTGAAATGTACCATCAACAACTAAGGGGGTCTGCCCGGTGTGAAGTCCCAATTAGCCTTCACATCGTTTGTGATAGGAACCCCATTTGCTATGGGGGCCTGACTGCCACCATGAATGTTTGCTCTCTTGGTTATCAACTGAGAATGTCTAAGAGTGGGACAAGAATGAAATGCTTAGGCAGTGAAACAAAATAAGCTCAAGATTGACAAATTTCAGAAAGAGGTACAAACAAGTCTCAACAACAATAAGAAGAGATCTGCCATGAGAGGGATTAGTGAGCTAAAACACAATAAAAAATATAATAAACGGGAAGATTCCATAAGTTAATTACAAAGAAGTTCAAAATAGGGCACTCACATGGGAAGGAACAAGTAAACATAGATTGGAAAGAAAAACATACATGCAACCACTATGTACCAGTCCATAACATATTATGTATACGAAAGCGCACATACAAATATATTGAAGTATCAGACAACTAATACAACCACCATGAGTAAGCATGGGAATCAATGTCAAATAGAGAGAACATATTATTAATTCTTCTCCAACTTCAAGTACATATATTGCAATTGGTCGAAACCATATAGTGGAACATGGGTTTCTCATATGATTTCCTAAGGCAAAAACCATAGCCCCACTACAAATCCACTCTACTAGATGCAAGAGTTGAGTGGCTCTAGCTCTCAAGCATAAACTGGCTATCTTAAGTCTAACCATCAACTCAAGTGCCAAATTAACCTTCCAATTAGGCATGTGGGAACATTTGTAGAGGTCAGGGGACCGTTCACCTACCATGACCTTTGACCTTCTGTCACGCCCTTTTAGCTAACTTCATTACTCTTGATCTTCCTCATTGTTCTCTCATGCCTACCACCTAGTACATGCTTGATTGATCTCAGTATAACTGTTGACATCATATGAGAACATTTACATTATGATGAAAGAGAAGAGGAAGATGTAGAGGGCTCTTGTAAACCCTACAACGCTTGTCGCCATAGAAATTGGTAGACTACAAGACCAAATTGTGTGGTTCATTGACTATAAGGAATGACCATTTATTTGCTATGACATTTTCCATCGTAGTTGACATAGTGCCTCGATCAGCTATGCAGATCCAACTTGTTTATTATTTGGACACACTGGCTGCAAAGCTTCTTGCAAGTAATCCTAGGTCTCTCCACATAGGTTGAAATTCTTGTTCTCCTATAGGCTGCAAGAAAATAATAATAGTTAGACATGTTGATAATCAAAGAAGCATACCACAAATGTAAAAATAGATAAATAAACAATAATAATCACAAGAACCAAAATCAACTTTGAACCCCTAGATAATCCTTTCTCATGCTACGTCACTGTCAGAGAGAGTGGATTTGCAGGATCTTCTTGGACTTCCATATCATCCTTCATGGGTTTAATCATGGCGAATCCAAACGTAACTTCTTCCTTTCTTTCACAAATCAACATTGCACAACAGGTGCTCTGGGGAAGGGTGTGAGGAGTGCATGGTTAGTTGTTGCATTTTAATGCTTCATGTCCCCTCAGCTGGTGCACAAAAGAAAAATGTCCCTTATGCTCTTTTAACGATAAATATCTAGATTAGGGCTTGGTAGGGAAAATAGGAAGACCTATGTTCATCAGGCATTGACCTCCTTCCACCAAGCTCTTGTGAAGTTTTTCTTAGATACAAATTACTCAACTCCTTCAGGTTCGCCCTTGGGTGAGAATTATGCTTCATATATAGGGAAGAATGACCAATCCATATTGGAAGCCAAAGTGCATATAGATGGACCATAATGTCCTATTCTTGAGTGTGAAATATGATCACCGAATAAAGGAAGGCATATCCAATATGAGAGGCATTGACTTCTTTTGTTCTTCAAGCAACCATCGACTCCAACCATCGGGCCTTGCATGCATTCCCATTTTCGGCTTATGATCAAGTCTGAATTTCTTGACATAGCTTGACAAGCAATGTTGGGTCCAATAATCAAAGGAACTTCATGTAGTTTCTTTATAACAATGTAAAGTTTCACTTTAACATTCTCTTCTATCCCCTGTTAAATGTGGTATATCCAAAGCAAGGTTCATATCCATGTGATCTAGACACCCTAAATATAATATTCATGTTCCTTTGTATATATCGTAAACCCAAGAATTATGTGGAGGCCCGTGAAGTGATTTAATTTTTTCTAAAGGTCGCATGTTTGCACTCCCACAAAGTTGCATCTCTATTTTCTTTCACTGAGGCATGAAAATGCGACCTTGTGACCTAAGTGGGAGCGTGACTTACTAAATGTAATGTGGTCATAGTAGATGGGTGGTCTCATTCCCAGGGAGCTCGCCTAAGGAGTTGTAATGCGACCCAACAACTTGGGTGTAAGTACAACCCCTTCAAGGTCACTAGGTCACGTCATTTGGTTGCTTCCATAGCACTGTGCCCTATCACTAGTCAAACCTCAATGAGATTGCACATCTTCCTCTGCTTGCTCGATTACCTATGGTGTGGTTGTGCGACCTAGGAGGGATTGAGACCTCTAGAGATTACATATCCTCAATTCTTAGATAGGTAATGCTTTTAGTTGGAAGTTGAGGTCATGGATCTGCTACCTGTGCATAAAACTACACTGGGTGAGTGACTTATGATTAAGAGCTATCACTTACACCATTATCAACCTTTTAAAACACCATGCATTCGACTCTCAGAAGAGGTTTTTCGTTTCAACCTTTCACATCCATTATAACCACCACTAAGACCCCTATATCAGATTTGTTGGTTAAATAATGTATGCTTCAACAAAGCTGCCAGTGCTATGAGCAAGTCAATATTGTCATAGTGGTTCAGTCTTTTAAACTTATAGTGCGACATAAGAGACTGTGTCTTGACATTGGCATTCATGACAATCATACTGTCTCGATATTTCACATCCATGACCATATTTTGTACATATATTGCCTGGATGGAGTGAATATGTATCAATTCAATGAGTTTAACAGACTTATTATACAACCATGACAAATTATGAATTTTTTTGACACATCAGTTATGTGATGTGAACATACAATCATTCACACAACCCTTTACATGACACTTCCATTTACCAGTTCAAATGGAATATAGCGCTACTTTTGGTGAAAGGACCACAATAATATGCTATTTTTATACGAGATTGGTTAGTAAAACTACTAATTACATCTAGCATGGCTTTTACATTTCCCTTCTATGCATTTTGTTAGACATATTTTATCAGAGCTCACTCTTTGCAATTGTAGAATCGCCTTTCAGCCTTGCTTATTTTTCAGTGTAAAACGAACAATGTGACATTACCTTCAATGCAAGCTAAGATATCATGGCGTTAATTATTGGGCACCATATGACAAAAGACTTGTAACCTTTAATAGTGGGTGATGTTAAGGACATGTACATATTTGAAGGTATATATAGAGAGGGGAATGAAAAAGGATGTGATTCTAGGATTGCTACACATGTTAGTTATCTACATCATGTATCCAGTGAGGCTTTGTTTAAATAAAAATGGGACCTGGTATCATTCTAACATCAAACCACTCGTGGTGCCATGTAAGCCATGCACATAGTTTGAGTATGGGATGGCCCTTACGATGGAACCATATGCGATTTAAGAGGATTTTTGATAAAGGTGATGCTTGCAGCATAAGACTACCATAAAGAATGAAACGTGATGTTCCCATAGTGTGACTGCAAAGGGGTAGAACACCTTTGTATAGGGGTTATGGCCGCTTGGCTATGGCTTGGAATAAAATAGGTGTCATCTCCCTTACCCTACATAGCATAATAATATGCTTGTTAATTGCATGATATATATAATAATAATTCTTCACCACTCACGAGAAACGAAAGCCTATGGTGCATCAATGCATGCTTAATGCTCTTTCAAAAATATCATGCTTTGGATTTCAGTCCTTGTACACAAGTTTGTTTAATACCAAACAAAACGCATTAACCTAACATCTAGGGTGGTGTTAATATATCAAGGGGTCCCTATAATGATGCAAAGTGAGTGGGATATGATGCTTATGGGATTGCACACATGGGGCCATAAGGGCAAGGCTGAAATATGAAGGTGACTATCATCCTGACTAGTTAGGCATTCAAGGATGTGCATGATGAGGTCAACTGCTCATTAACCCTAATGAATTTTGAATGGATGCAGGCGACGTTGAGGCAAAGTCATCAAAAGAGGTATTCCCATACCCCCTAACACTATTGATGTGTTCATTATTGAAGATACTATGATAAGGGTGAAAATTATTAGCATTATGGAGAGTGAGGATTAATCTAAAACAAGGTTGGGCCCACAATCACATACCTTTAAGGTTACTAGGATGACAGACAAATACATAATTCTCGCAAAACCTAATGCACATTTTGAGGTGAAGGATCCAATAATAACTTGGTGAAAATGTTCTGAAATGACTCTCACCATGATGCCATGTGATGTTGATGAGGATGCACCCCTAGAGGCATGCAAATTATGTAACAAAATGGAGGGGATCACTCCTTTGACAATCTAGGGTTTCCCCCAAACCCTAATATTGTCAATCATAAGGAAAAATGAATTGAATGCATTCTTTTCCAAATATAGGGCATCTACTTATCACGATGCATATCATGCAAAGATGAGTATCAAAATCATGGGAGACTCTTAACACCTCAATGGAGTTATTGACCTTCAAAACCCTAAGGCAATCCTAAGGCCTATGTCTGAGATAAAACATGATGTGTGAATGCAATGTATGAAGCATGAGAGAGGGAATCAACAAATATTTCTAGGAAGGGTTGTGGGCAGAGTAACCAGTTGAAGGCCTTATCGAAACTCGAGTAGCCTTGGGAAAGTAGTGGGGTACCCAAAATTTTAGATATGCTCTAAAAATTTGGGTGGTGTTGTAGCAGCTACAAAATAATCCTAAGTGTCGAACTACTTTCTTTCATATGCTCAACTCTTGATGTCTTCACAAGAACACTTTCAAAATAAGCTAAGTACACCTCATAGTGACAATGTTGCACAACCATTGCTCACAATCATTGTGAAATCCTTGTCCATAGTGACTACACAATCCTTGCTCATTATCATTGTGTGATCCTTGCTGATAGTGATTGCGCAATCCTTGATCAGAGTGACTGTGCAATCCTTACCAATAGTGATTTTGTCATTCCCACTGAAAGTGATTAGACAGTTCCCAATGATGGTGTAAGGGCATCTACTATAGATGGTGATTGTGCACTCTTTGTTGGTAGTGACAGTGTACTTCTTCAAGCCACTCATGTCACACCTCTTAGTGGTAGTCAATTCACTCTTGACGCCTAGTTTCCTGCCACATACTAAGCCCACTCACAAAGATTAACCCTAATTTCATGTCTTCTCTCCCTTTATAAAGAGTGCAGTCTAGAGTTCATTTTAAAATTCATTATTTACGTTGGAGCTTTGTGCATTCTTAGAGGATAGGGAGAATCCTTGGTTGCGAATGCGCCATCTTCCAGGTGAGTTTCTCAACTGTAACATTTGCATTTGCAAGTGTCACTTTTCTTTTAGTTTATCATACATGTGTTATTTTTGTTTTCTCTATCATTTTCAAGTGTTTATTTTGATTTCTTTCATTCATACATGTTCCTCTAGTGTTTTCTTTTATTCTCGCATGTGTCGCTTTCCATCTTGCATGTGTCACTTTCAATTTCCTTCCAACCATATATTGTTAAGATCACCTTGGCACCCCTTCTAAAGGAATTTCCAACACACTCTTATTCATTAGTTAATTCTATTTAACACATGAGTATGCATTCGACACTTTCCAATGGCATATCACACTTTTGATTTTCAATTGACACTTGTGTCTAAAGAATTGTGCCTTAACTAACGCACTTTAAAATTAGTGTCGTTTTGTTGTCATTTCAATGTATTCTTGTTGGCTTTCAGTACTTTTCAAATTACTTTTCAGTACATTGTGCACTCCTAAGGCCTAGAGATGAGACCTTTGTCACCTAAAACTACACACTGTGCTGATTTAGATGAAACCGTATTTCATTGCGCTTTGTGCATAGTCACTTATCCCATGTTGCTTGCATTTTCTCTTTGTGCAATGCCTTGATCAATCAGGAATCCAGTTGGACATTGTACATTACCAATGGGTAGAAGGTGTCTTTTTCCATGGCATTGGAATCTAGGTTGGGTTCTTAGAATCACTAAGAATACTAATACAAATACCATAACAAACTACTTTTCATAATAGAACAAAATACAACAGAAAATATAGACAACTTTTTACAATTTTGAATAACCAAACTTCG
The DNA here is from genome assembly GCA_031772625.1 of Pinus tabuliformis. Lineage (NCBI taxonomy): Eukaryota > Viridiplantae > Streptophyta > Pinopsida > Pinales > Pinaceae > Pinus > Pinus tabuliformis. The sequence goes on along the minus strand of CM062805.1, from coordinate 678,389,580 downwards.
TTATATTGATAAAGACTAATACAACTATCTAGGGCTCCCATACCAAGAATAATGAACCTCATACATCCACTTATATAAGAATGTAAACTAGGTCTTTGTTGTCAACAACTATGAAAACCGAACTTTCTTGAACAAGATACATTGACCGTCTAGCTGATGTGGTCGACTTCATGACTATCTTGATCATACTATAAACACAAGTTTTTGTTCTATATACTCACAATACGCATCTCTAACTCTATCAATTGTCCCTCTCCTTTAGGTCACTGAACACAACTTCTCCAACTACTCTATAGCTAATCATTAGCCCTTTAACACATCAACACATAAAGACTCTTGTTGAGTTGTTCACAAATCTATTTCTCAACAACTCTCAAGCACCCATTGCTTCTCCGCAACTCCTTTGGGTATTTTCCCACAAAATTCCTTCATGTGTTTCTCTAATGAAGATAAAAAAAAAAATCGAAGGGTTGCCACTTATCACTACAAGAAGTCCTTCTAAAATAATGAACTTATGCTAACTCACTTAGTTGTCCTTTGTCCTTCAAGTTGTCAACACTAGAGCCTGTAATCTTCATTCTCCTTATAGTTCTTAATGTACCTTTTGGAAATATAATATAGGGAAACTTTAAGGACCTACTTGTTTCCCTCCAACAACCTAAATATTCCCAATACAAATTTTTCCAACTTATACAACTAAAAAATTCAACTTTAATACATTAACAAGATATCTTTTTTCCACCTTATATCCTTTTTCCTACTACTATAGCTTAAAATCTAGCTAGGGAACCAAATTAGTACTATTTTTCCCTCTGTTTCTGCTCCAACAGTCCTCCAAAAGATTGCAACATTCCTCAAACTCGAGCCTACTCCCACTCGTTGCTTCCTTGGGTAGTATGCTCCTAATTTTAGAGCTTTCATCTCCATCAAATAATCAACCTAAGACCTTGGACCTAGTCTATAATGATCTTAAGGATTGTGCCCTATCAAATATAGAATAATAAGACATATACCATGCACAAATAATCTAGAGTTAACCCTTGTACTAGTAGGCCCTCCTCATCATCTCTGTGGCCCTCAAGATAGTCTGAAAAGAAACCAAACAATCCTCCTTTTCCTTTGGCTAAGCTACTCCAAATCTGTGGAAAATTTCAGAGATATATTACCTATGAAATGTTTCTCTTTGGATGTGTTATTCTAGCCTCAACATCACTCTTATTTATATGTTCTCCTTTCGGCTCCAATGAACTACCATGAGGGCTTATCCTAACCTAGCCAACTTGTCTTTTCTTGTGCAAGACCAAATTTCATAACAATGGATTATTATTATATCACAAATTACTAATGCTTTCTTGGTTTCCTTTATGGCCCCTAGTCCTTTTTAGGGTCCTCTAAAATCTCCAAAGGTTGGGTCATCAAAAATCCTTATGGTTTAACATCCATAAGCTTTGGTGTAAAGCCCACACCTTGGATTCTAATCGTACAAGGCACTTTTGTGGTGATGATTCCTCCCAAATGTCAAACCCTAGGGCTTGAAGTACCTCACAAGCTACCAATCTCAACACTCCCTCTTAGTGAGTTAGGTACTCCAAAGACTAGGAGGTAACTTGTTATCACTATCACTATTGGTGACACTAGCCCAACTCCCAACACCCACAAATCTAGAAAACCTTGAAGCATGAACTAAACCTTTCTCGAAAGTGTCACTACCACTAGAATCCTCCTCTTCCTTCTTCTCCTAAAATGATTTCAGGACATTCCATGATTCCTTCTTACAAATTTTAGAATTACCCTTACTCCCCACTAACCACGAATTCTTTTTGGGCTACACATTCTCCCTCTGAACCTATATTCCTCTACCATAACTTGGCTCCCTATGAAACTTACAAACCTAGACCTTTTATTCCTTCTTCTTGTCATGGTCTATAGGATTCCCTATTTGCCTAAATAGACCATCCTCTCTAACTCCAATCATGACAACTAAGGATCTAGAGCCTTTAGGGTTGAGTCTCTCCTTTTGACCAAGCAAAAAAACCTCAAACCCCTTCTTCTCAATTATTGAGACAAACAAAAGATTATATCTGAGCTATGGTACAAAAATTACATCCTAAACTCACATCAACTACCCTAAATCTATCCTGTGTGGCACAATACCTAATCCCTTTGATATCTTTCTTACTCTTGTTTCCCAGCTACATGTGTAACTTCGAGTCCCACTCAGTTACAGTGAAGAACACATAATGTGAACCTTTCATGTGCTTCGATGCAACATTGTCCACATACCATGTAGTGTCATCGATTATACCCTACTAGAAAAAATATATCAAAGAAAAGTACTCAGTCTCCAATCTCTTGGAGATATCATCAATCTCAGTAGAAGTGGCGACACATGCAACCTGCTTCCCCTTATTCTTCTCATAATCTCTCTGCTTCTTCCTTGGACAATTCATTGAATAATTAACAAAATCTCCATAGTTAAAACACTGAATATTACTCGAGTCCTTCTTTTTATTTCCCTTCATTTTCGCTACAAGAGCAACATCACTATCAATTGACTTCTTGTTCAGGTGAAGCCTTCTTCCTAAATGAACTCATCCCATATCTTGTTTCAGTTGGGAAGCTTGTCCCTGGCAATAATCCCCTAGATGAATGACTTTCTCTTTTGAGTAATCACATTCAAGGAAATCCTCACCACTTTAGAATGAAAAACATTCTCATTAATGGCAGCCAACTCATCTTCAACCTGAGACAACCTCATTAAATACAAATTCACCCCTTCACCCTATATCATCTTGGTGGCCTTCAACTTATATTGTAATAACAATACTTGGTTCTCATTGTTATTTTGGAACTGATTCTAAAGAGCTTCCCACATTTCATGGGTAGTGTTATTGCCACACATATGAGGTACTAAATAATCCTTGACATCATCTACGATGATCAAATTTCCCTTCATATCTAACGCTTCATATACTTCCAACTCCTTAGGGTTAGTCGACTTCTTGATCGATTTCTCACAAAAGTCCCAGATCTTGTTCACCATCATAACCAAATTTATCCTGTCCTTCCATGAACTATTATTGGAAAACCATTCCAACCTTTCCTCATACCATAGACCAAACAACAACTTTGACATTATTGTGAGTCCTTCAACAACAATTTAACCAATTACTACCTCTTAAGTTGTAATTCGTTGTGCACACTCTAATTCACTGGACCTTCAAAGTGACTTTGATACCATGTTGTTTTTCCAAAACACTAGAATATAGGTTAGGCTATTAGAACCATAAAAAATACCAATCCAAATACCACAAAAAAACTACTTTGCACTATGAAACAAAATACAATAGTAGATCTACTAGTGCACAAAATATAGACAATTTTTTACAATTTTCATTAACACTACATTGTTATATTAATAAATTGTAATCCAAATATCTAGGGTTCTGGTAGTATAGATAATTACCCTCATACACCAATGGATACAAGAAGACAAACTAGGTTATTGTTTTCAACAATTATGACAACCAAACTACCCTGAACAACATACACTAACCATTTAACTGATCTAGTCAACCTTAGAGTTTCTTTGATTTTACTTGAACACAATTGTTAGTGTTCCCACTTTGAATCTGTAGATATACCTCTATCAATTGTCCTCCTCATTTAGGTCACTCAACACAGTTTCTCAAACTACTCTTTCGCTGATCGTTATTCCTTCAACGCATCAACACATAAAGACTCATATTGATTTGTTCACAACTATGTTTGTGAACAATGCTCAACTACTCATTGTTGCTCATCATCTCATTTGGGACTTCTTCCCCCTAATGCCTTCTCATGCTGCTTGAATCAAGAAAACATTTGGGTCAGAGGTCTGCCACCTATCACTACAAGATGTCCTTCTCCAACAATGAAATTGGGTTGACTCACTTAATTTTCCTTTTTCCTTCAAGGTGTGAACACTAGAGCCTCTAACCTTCACCCTCCTTATATTTGTTAATATCTTTCCTGGAAATTTGATTTAGTGCTACTTTGATCACCTACTTGTCACCCTGCAACAAATTCAAGATGCCAAATACAAATTTATCCAACCTAGATAACTATACACTAACAACAATTCAAATTGAATACATTAACACCATACCTTTGTTCCACCTTCTAGGCTTGTGTATATTGTTGTAGCAATTAGTCTTGTTTTTCCCTCCTTTCTTACTTGAGCAAGCCTCCTAAATGTTGTATCCTTCCTCAAACTCTAGCCTTCTCCCATTTACTGCTTCCTTGGGTAGTCTTCTCCTAATTTTAGGGCTTTCAAAACCCTCAAGTAATCAGCCTCATACCTCAGCCTACTTTGCAATGATCTCAATGATAGATTCCAGCTAAGAAAAGAAGAATGCCGCCTAAACCATGCATAGATAGCCAAGAATTAACCCTCCTCCTACTCAGCCCTGCTACCGATATCTATAGCTCTCCAAATAGTCACAAAAGATGCCAAACAATCCTCCTTTTCCTTTGCTAGAGCTAATTTAGATCTGTGGCCATGCTTAGAGATGTTATACATATGAAATGTTCCACCTCGGATGTGTTTCTCTAGCCCCATTGTCACTCAATTTATATTTTATCCTTTGGGCTCCAACAAATTGTTACGTGGGCTTATCCTAACCCATCCAAATTCTTTCTTCTTATGCAATCTCAACTGTCATACAAATAAATTATTATCTCACAAACTATTAACCCTTTCTTGGCATTTTTTGTGGCCCCTTGTTCCTTTTAAGGTCTTTTATAATCTCCAAGGGTTAGGTCATAAAAGCTACTTGTGGTTTCACACCCACAAGCTTGGGTGAAAAGGACACACCTTCAGTTCTAAGCCTACAAAGAAATTTTATGGTGCTCATTCCTCCAAAACCCCAAAAGCTAGGGCTTGGAGTGCCTCCTAAGCTACTCATCAAAAGTGTCATATATTGACCCTTGCAGTGTCGTATTTTGACCCTTGGAGTGCCGACCTGTGCAATCCCTAGACTCTCCTCTACAACCATTTTACACTATGCATATATAGCGACTAACATTATCATCCTTGTCTCCTATAATTTCCCATTGTGAAATCCTTGTTTCTCCCCCTCTTCTCAATGTGCATTGTACAGTCCCAATGCCAATTCCTCCCATCCCTACCTCTTGATCCTACACAATATGCAAAATAAGGCATCTTTATCTCATTCATTGAACGATGTCACATCACAGCCAGTATATTACATGAGCATAAGGGAGAATATGTGATTTTGGGAATGATGTCGTCTTTTCATGAGTGAACTTCATTTGTAGTTGGTATCATTATAACATGACAATATGATTCTCAAGGAGGTAATTAAGGAGAGGTTTCACGAAGATACTTGTGGAAATGAAAGTCAAAGGTTCTATCATGCAGGAGTAAAGGAATCTTGGACCATGAGAAAGAGATGGCAACTCATGTTGGATCAAAAAGTTTCAATAGTTATTCAGACCCTTTAGAGGGTGAATATGAAGAAAATATTAGATCAATCATGAAGAGTTAAAGACATAATAACAAATATATGAACTCGACATTCACACATCACAATGAGGTCTCATGTCAAATTCGCCAAATTATAGCTGTTCAAAGTGTTGACACAAGAAGTGTTGTTTTTTCCATTATATTTTGCTACATTGGTGGAATGTAATTTTTGTATTTTACAAAATAATAAAATGTAGAAAATGTGTGGAAGCCCAAGAGGCACACATGTAAAATGAAGATTCACTAGGAATTCTAAGAGTAATGTAAGAGCTCAAAAGTCATTTGGGAGCTCAAGAGTCATGAGGGAGACCAAGAGTCACATGGGAGATTAAGAGTCACCCTATTGTTATAAATAGGGCTTCATGCCTCAAGTAAAGGGACTTTTCACCTTGGCTTCTCTAGCTTAGCATAGGAGAGAAGATCATTCTTTGGACAAGGAAATGGTGACTTAATGTTCTACTATTGGGGCTAGTCTCACATCATTTATAATTGTGTACCTAGAACTTTCATTTAATATCTTGAAGTTATTATCTTGGAAATACAGATCATTACTAAGAGAGTGGTGAATTAGTAGTGAGAGGACTTATAAATTTTTTCTTCAATTAATTAACTCTTTAAACCATGCACAAATTGAAACACATAAGTATATTTTAAAGAATAAAAAATAAACTAGAAACTATGAAAAAATTCAACACAAGGGACAAAAGTATTTCTGGTGGAAAACCGTCCTCTAGGCAAAAACCACCCTTGTTGTTGTTGTGCTACTAAAAATATTTTATTATGTCAATAAAATTCTTTACATAGAGATTTGGTTGGCTACTATGAAATGGATATCAAGCCACTCACTCTAATTAATGATGGATATTCCCAAGTTTAACCACTTCCTAGAAGCTCCTTGACATTTTCTCACCATTACATGAAAAGCTTCAAATAAGACAAGCTAGAAAAACACATAATACACCTGATGTGCACGAGGAAGGTGGAGGAAATATCACTTTAGTCCTTAGCCACACCAACATTACAGCTATACTTCAACTGCAATCACATGAACAAGCCTGCAAAATTTTTGCTAGAGCCTTCTAACCATATGCATGAGCTTTTCTCCATGCAACTGGGGAAGACGAAAGAGAAAAATCACTCTACTTAGCTAAGAACTCTGCCAAACTTCTTCAACAGTTTCATTACCTCCTAGACACACCTCCAAAACTCTATGACATGATATGAAACTAATGACATAGCCCAATAACCTCTCCAATAACTCAATGACATTCAAACCTTAGTATGCCAAGCTCCTCAACAATAATGACACCTATAACTCCTTTAGTAGCAGTAACAAATTATCCAAACACCTCTAGCACCTATAACATCTTCTTAATCCTATAACAAACCAACATAACATGCCCTACAACCATCTCTACTCAGCCTCTAGTTTCTGCACTAGGTAATATTACACTAGGGCATGTCATAACCATGTTGATATCAATGCCAACTAATAAGACCAATAAGCTTATCACTGCAGCAAACCAACACTCATCACACAAATTACTGCAACAACCCAATACTCATCACACATCATGAGGAGGTCTACAAACATCAATAATTTGACATAAGACATATGAGAAGAAGCACCATGGCCCTTTTGACATAAATTCCAACACTACAATGCCAATAATCTCACATTTTGGCATTGATGTCAACATCAACCTATTCTCCAACATCTGAGGCTAATCTCTATACGATCAAAATTTTGTCCCCCTTTGACAGTGATGGCAAAGAGCCATACCAACACTGAAGAACAATTTGAATAATGTGTTGGATGAGAGAAGTACCCATTACAACATAAGCATGAAAAACAAGGAAATCAACTACTAACATGTCTCTATCCAGTGCCATGTAATATCTAATAGTGAACATGCCCCCCTTAAGCATGTATTGAAGTTTCATCCACACTCTCTTTCATGTTGTAGCAACATATTTTTTGTGTCACTCTGAACTACAATGATGTACAATGAAGTACCAAACATATACAATGCTTCATCATGCATATACATGGTTTTGGTAAGTACATAAGACTGACATATGACTCCCCTATACTTACCATCAACCAAACACTCTAAGGACCAAAGATTACATCACTCACCGAATTTAATGGGGCTACATAAATGGTATACAAAACAAGACATGACACCCATTAGAGTATACATATCTACTTGACACATTTTACAATACATACTAGATATCACGGGTCTCTCGATGAGAAATATACCCAAAATATGAAACAATGATAATACATGGCTTTTACAAATGCACAAAAAAGTTCTCTCCTCTATGCATACCAAAAATAATGATATAACATAAGTGGATGACATCAATGAGCATCAATCTATGTGTCATATAGCAGCAACAATGATAATACAATCCATGGCATATGTATCAAGTAGAAGGCATCCTTGAGCAATGACATAAGTTCTCTATATGTAGCAACATCAATACAGGTACTACCCAAAACTTGTGTTAGTGCTTCTCTCAACTTCTCGACCATGAAAAAATATATTTCCATCAACAAGAGAAAATCTTATCAGTAAAATATCTAAAACAACATTATGATAACCACTAGCAACCACCATGCTCCACAAAGGAATCGAAAACAAAATCAACTGACGACAGCAACATGGAAATATGACATAGAAGCAACAACAAATACACATCCTTATCATAAAAAATCATCCGTGAGGCTCATCAACCAACAGTATACTATATCATCAACCCAAGCCATGAGCAACACATCAACAAGCAACAACAATAACACTAGGAGCATATGAACCAATACAAGTAATCTCTCTTATATCACCAATGTGTATCCAAGTAAGTAATGCATCAAAGAAACACTAGGTAGCAGAAAAAATATCATAAGCTTTGGAATCATAGATCTAATTGTAGTACAAAACTGATCATCTCTTCAACCTCAAGCCATCAACTCATTCACTCTCCCCATGAGAGAAAAAGCCAAATAGTATTAACATAAAACCATCACATTGTCAAAAATAACATATATACTCCATGCAATACCAACATAATGATTTATCCATATAAATGGACAATATCTCATCAGCAATATGCATGATATCAAAACATCATGAGCAACAACATACTCTTTCTCTATGTAATAACAATATATGATTCAACCATCAAAATATATATCAATAACATGCATGATTCACCTAGAATCGAAAACATGAGTAATACAATGTATACTCCAGATGAGCCAAATTTAACACATCATTTAATATCCATAGTAGAAACACATCTATCACAAGACATGAGATTTTTCTGTTAATATCAATATACAAATTATGTCGTGCAAGCACAAGGTCCTGCAATATATGGAAACAAGACCAAAACTCTTTCCTGCATCAAATCAATTTCAAATACATGCAAAACATGCTCCTCAACGCTAATGTTCTACAAGCCCATTTGGAAGCAAACATTCTCTCCTTGAATGTGTGATCCTCCATCACATCATAATCATGCACATAAAAATAACCAAGTGATGAGCACTAGTATTGCAGCAAGAATGCTGCAACTCCTAGGATACCAACTTTACTTTGTGAACCCAGGGTTCATACAAATTTGGAGGTGACAGTGTTGTATACACAAGTATAAGTGATGGTTCTGCCTTTTTTCACTATTCAGTTGGCGAGAGACCACTAGGGTTTTCAAGCCAAACTTATATGGATTCAAAAGAAGCTTGGTTCCTTGATGAAAGAAATAGAAATCTACTCTACAAGAGAGCTAATCTATTGTAAGAATGAAAAAGACTGAAATTCAATGCTAAGGCACACCATTTCATAATTAATTCCTAATAGCTATGCTTTTCAATAATGCAGAATTAACATGAAAAAAATACTACTATCCTAAGCATGGAATTTAAAAACATCAAAAATCACTATTATGCATGTAAAGGACTTTAATAAATATGTTTTGTCTTTTTATGCTTTTCATGAAAAATCAAGTGTGCAAGATAATCTCTTTTGGTGATGTGGCAGGTGGCTTAGGGATGCTGGTGGATGGATGGAAGGTTTAGGAGATGGTTGGAAGGTTTGGGATACCCTCGGGTGACCTTGGGTGGCTTCCTAGAGGTTTTACCTCAATTCGGCCTCAAAACAAGCCACTACAGGAAAACCTATAGGATGTACTAGAAAGCTACAGGATTCCTTGTATTTCTACAAGATACAGCCAAGAGAAAAACGATGGGTGTTGGGGCTGATGGAAGGCTAAGGGAATGTGGTTTATGGGTGGAATGGAGTGAGAAAAGGACTAGGATCCCTCAGAACCCAAAACCAAGTTTAGGAGATGGTTGGATTTGCTCAACATGCTTGGGGGAATTTTTATGTAAAACGATGAAATTGGTGAAGATCTTAATGAAAACAAGGAATGCCTATGGGTGGATGAAGCTAGAAGGTGGTTTTTTGCTATGAGATCTCTTTCTACTTTTGAAGCACCTGCTCTGCATCGAACATGTGTAATTTCCAAAAAGTCATGTAAATAAGAAGAATTCTCATGAGCTAGAAAAGAAGAATTTAAAGAACTAACTCTCTACCCTATGCATGAAGAAATTGTTGAATAAAATGGAATCATGGATGAGATCTACTACAACAATGAAGATAGAAGATATGGAAATGAAATCCTACACTTGAAAAACTGATGAAATGCTGGTCCAAGTATAGTGAACTCTAAATCTTATGAAAGAAATGGAAATTTGTCTTTTTGGGGCTGCATAAGGGTATTTTCGTAAACCAAGATCCTAGAAGGAAGAAGTGAGGCTAGGACACCTACTGAAAGCTTTGTGTTTCTTATTTTATCTCTTCTAACCTACTACCTAAGTAAGACACAAATGGAAGAAAAACAATAAATAATTAATCAAATCTACACTACTTGCAATCAAATACTTCTAAATATAGTTTAACCATAAATCTATGAAACTAAGCTAAGCATACAAATACAAGAAGAGGAGCCTTTGCTGCTAGTGTTGGGCCCTAACCTAATAGCTTCAGCCCTCTGAGTTAACTCAGTGCTAGATCAAGAAAAATCTCATTCTTATTACGAAAATAGAAAATTACATCAAAGACTTCCACAAGTTTGAAGATCAAAAATAACTAGAGATTTTACCACAAACATTCTAACCCTAGTGAGGCTCTAGGCCTCTCTACTTATACAAATGAAGTCCCAAACGCATTCCTTAAATTTAGGGAGGCTCGGCTCCCAAAATCGAGATGAACTAACTCTTTTTCTATCACTTGCTCGATTGCCTTTTGTTCTTCATGACTTGGATGCTTGCACTTTGAGCTGCTGGGATCAATGGAGGAATATTTGAATGGGGGAGGAGTAAATGAGAAGGATTTAACTCCCACAATCTCTCTCCCTTGTCACATTCAATTTTCAAACCTTAGTCTTGCCAAAATTCCTTGATTTTCTCTTCCAAACCTGCAGTCAATGCATATTAGTTCACTAGGCATAATAGCTCATTTTAACTCATCTCATTAAACAAAATATAATCAAAACATGTAATAAGTTGTGAGAAGAGTTGGTTTGACTAATCTAGGAGGTGAATTAAGGCCCATATTATTACCCAATGATGAGGCTTATCATCACCCCCTACTGAAAGTGTTTCTCATCCTCTAAGCAACTCAATCAATATCCATGTCTTTCATAGCTCTAGTGGCCTCCCTGACATCCCATGGCTCTGTTGTGGTTTTCTCATCTTTCATAAAAACCCTCCTTCTTTTCTACCTCCTCCAAATGCCTCCTTTCTTCTTCTTCCTTCCTTCCTTCTAGCATCCCTAATAGCAGTGGTGGATTGAGTCTCAAGCCAATCCAATTGACTTTGAACCTTTGAATAGATTTCTTGTACATGGGTGTCTTGTTCAATGATTCTCTCATCCTTTCAAAAGAGTGGTACTCTCTTATCTTTAAACTGTATGGCAATGTGTTCCATCTCCTCAGGAAAGCTTGCATGTTGTCATCCCCTAACAACCTGAACATGTCCTCAAAATGTGTAATTGGTTTCTCATGGGCAGCAAGATACTTGGGTGCAAGTTGAGTATCATTTGCAATTAAATCATGTGTACTGATGAGGGACATTGGATTGGACTTCTCAGATCTGATCATAAAAGGCTCTGTTTGTTCTCTTGCAAATATCTTCTTCATTTATGCAACCTTTCTTCCTCATGGTTCATCCATGTTGTCAAAGCCATCAACTATAAATATCCTAGCTTGCTATTAGTGTCCCATACATTCATGTTTGTTAAGGCCATGTTATGCAAATAAAACTAAGACATCTTGGCCCTATCTTCCAATGTACTTTGATCACAAAGATCAATGAACTATCTATAATCCTGAAATGGTATAGTGCCTCTTTTTGCTAGGGTCTTGATTTGGAACTGCAGCCATTGTTCCTTAAGGTATAGGGCATAGAATTTAGCTGGTATCTTGCACTAGATTTCTTCCAAAGAGAGACTGGCAATGGATTTCCAAGTCCAAGGGGGTCTCCTTCTTTCAGTTTTCCTTTCAACCATGCATTTTCTGTCTCTAACTGATTTCCCATTATGGCCTCTCTGTCCCTCAAGCTACTTAGTTCTCTGCCCATCTCCTTTAGCTTCTTCTCCATGTCACCAATGTCCTCCACCCCCTTGGACTTGGAAATCTATATCCATCTATGAGTTCTGGCTCTCTCCTTCCCAAGCTCAAAGAATAATGGAATATCAAATTTTTTTGCAATGACCCTTCCACCTTCAATAAATTTGTAGTGGAGTCAAGGTTAGGTTGGGGACTATGTTCCCTTAGCTCTGAGTCCTCTTCTTTAGTTTCTTGCTGTAGGCTTCCCTCCTTATCCAATTTTTGAGTCTCCCGTAGTTTTAGTAGAGTCCCCTGTAGGACTGCTTATGCTTCAAGTAGGTCCTGTAGTGTATCCTGTAGGATTTATTTTCCTTTGGATGAGGTAGATTTAGTTACAGGCCTTCTCACACAGGTGATAGAATATTAGGGTAGGCTTGTACTGAGGATCTTCTTTCTTGAGCTTTCATAGGAAGAGGCATTTTCTATCACTGTTTAGGTGACTCCTCAATTACAATGGGAATTTTGGTTGGATTTTGGGGTTTCCCCTGCCTTATCCTTGTGCTTTTCCTTGTTTTGAAATATAAGGGGGTCTGCCTATGTCTTTTGCCTTTTAGTTTGATAGGGGTACTAAGAGCAGTGAGGGAGGCTACTGCTTCCCTCCTAGTGGGTTCTGGATACACCCTAGGTGACTCCTCCTTATCTTCTACCTCCTCTTTTTCATTGCCCTTTTCCTCTATGTTTTTCCCCTCTTCTTCTGCTTCCAGATCCTCATCTTGTCTATCAGTCTCGTCCTTGACATCTTCCTCTGTTTCCTCATAACCTTCCTTTTCTTTATCCTCTTCTTCCTCCTCATCTATCTCATATTCATCCCTCTTTTCTTCTTCTCCATCTGTTTTAGTTTCTTCCTCATCATTTTCACTGTCAGTAGGAGTAATGTCATATGTGAGGGCTTTGATATGCTTCTCTGTCTGCATGTCTCTAAAAATTGCCCATTGGATAGGAATTATGAGGTTGTGAAGGGAATCTTCTATGATGATTCTAATTAACCCATGGTGGGCTAACTATTGGTGGTTTCCCTCCTACACCTTTATTCTTGTATCTATCAGTGATTGTAGATGGAAGTATGGTATGTTGAGCCTGTGGTGAGGAGGTGTTTCTTCTCCAAACCTCAATTCTTCAATAAGCCTAAAGTGATATCCATAAACAACACTATACCTACCCTCACATGATATGTATTTGATAAGGTGGTAGCTCACCTCTTTCCAGGGATATGGTAGGATTGTTCTCCTTACTCCATTCTTGTCCTCAATGGGATCCTCACCCTATAAAAAGAACTTATTCTTGGCAATCTCGCTATCTCCCTTGTCTTCCTTTCTCCAAGGCACTCCTAGGGGAAGTGTGGTAATCCTCCTTATGAGTTCAGGGGTGAAATCTATGGAGAGGCATCTCACTACAATAGTGGCATGCACTCTCGTCAATGGAATGAGGGAGAGAGCAAAATCTTGGGCCACTTCATCATCATACCCTCTTAATTTTTTAAAATACCCCATCCAATTATGCCTTGTGAAGATTTCTAACACCTGAGGGTGTTGGTGAATTCTCGCAGTGTTAACGGGCTCCCTTTTATTAAACCCCCCTGTCATTTTGGTTGCTGAATTTTGAGGAGCTAAGATGGTTGATACAATTTTTAAATGCGGAAGTAAATAACTAAAGGAACTGTGGAGATAATTTCCATACACAGCTACCAAATTCACACAATACTAGGGGATTTTCTATTCAATTCACTTTGAAAAAGGGAAGTAATTATAGAGCCTACCTCCTCATAGTGTTTATTGTAGCCAACCCCTATGTTTTCCCCTCTCAAACTCCTCTCGGTCAATCCTATAGACTATCTGTATGTATCGTGTAGGATTCCTATGTGATCCTGCAGGATTTCCTGTGTAATCTTGTAGGAAGTCCTGCACAGGAGAAGGATGGAATTTTACTCTTTTGTAGGTTGCCTGGGTATGAGAGCAACTTTGCTAGAGTGAGCCTCGAGAAAACGAATGCATGAGTGCATGGGGATTGACAATTATTTCCTCTTATGGTCGAGTTGCATGAGGTGGTGGGCTGGTAGCCGAGGTACGTTTTCCATTTTTTGACTATTGGTCTCCACTACCACCTCATCATTCCCCTCTCCTTGTAATGAACTCCCACTTCATGCATCCATAGCCTTAACTGTTTTTGTCCTTCTCATTTCTTTTATTGACATGACTACTGCCATGTGTGGGAGGACCAATTGTTTTGTCTTTGTTGACTAAACAAAGGTGGCCAAGCCAATTGGCCACCTTTTGCTTATAAATCAACTTGCTCGTAACATTTACATCTTTTGACTACATTATGCAAATGAGAGAGTGAAGCAAGATACTTACATGTGGTGCTAATACCTTGTTGTAGTTGTTGGAGACCTAAGGTGCTTGCTATTTGTTGGATGCATGTTATTTCTTGTCCTTTTTTTTATTGTTCCCTTGATGTGTAGGTACCTGGTGTTGAAGAGGATGGTGGTGCTGCTGCTCTAGATCTTTTTCTGCCCTTGGATCTTCATGCTGGAAGCTTGCTGCAATCATGATTTGTATTCTATGGGATAGGTTGCTACAGGATTTCCTACAAGATGTCCTATAGCTGCTTCTCCCTCAGAATTTCTAATCATTTCTTTTTCTAGGATTTTGAGGATGATGACATGGATTGAGAGGAATACTAGGAGTGTGGAGAATGAGAAATACTCAGGTTCTGCTCCCTTCTACTCTCTGTTTCATTTTTTTTCTCAGTGTTTTATCTTGAAGACTATTTTTTTTTTGAAACTAATTTTTTTAATGGTGAATGCAGGAGTGATGAAAGTGGAGAAAAGTATGGCAATGAATTTGTGATGTAGGGATTTTATTATTTTGACATGGTAGGTCAATTTCTCGTCCTAGGGTCGCTTTCTGTATGATTCCTGAGCCACTGTAATTCCTACAGGATCATCCTGTAGGTTTTTAGGGGATCCTGTAGAAAACAGAGTCCCCTTATAAACTAAATCAAATGATGGGAAAACAAATTGAAATAAATGGTGGAGTGATGAATGACAATGGGTGGAAAAATAAACATGGGAATGGAATGGGTTCCTTTTTTGATGTTGCTCTGTTCTCTGATCGTCCTCCTTGCTGACCTGCAAATAGAAATTTTCTTGATTTTTTTTTTTATTGTTCCCTTGATGTGCACGTACCTGGTGTTGAAGATGATGGTGTTGCTGCTACTCTTGAGATTTTTTTCCCTTGGATATTCATGCTAGAAGCTTGCTACAATCATGATTTGTATTCTGTGGGATATGTGGCTACAGGATTTCCTACAGGATGTCCGGTAGCTGATTCTCCCTAAGAATTTCTAATCATTTCTTTTCCTGGTATTTTGAGGATGATGACATGGATTGAGAGGAAGACTAGGAGTGTAGAGAATGGGAAATACTCAGGTTCTTCTCCCTTCTACTCTCTGTTTCATTTTTTTTTCTCTGTGTTTTCTCTTGAACACTCATTTTTGTTTTTTTGTTTTTTTGAAACTAATTTTTTTAATGGTAAATGTAGGGGTGATGAAAGTGAATACATGTATGGAAATGAAGTCGTGATGTAGGGATGTTATTATTTTGACATGGAGGGTCAATTTCGCGTCCTAGGTTCACTTTCTATAAGATTCCCGAGCCACTGTAATTCCTACATGATAATCCTGTAGGTTTTCAGGGGATCCTATAGGTTTATAGGGGATCCCGTAGAAAACACAGTCCCCTTTTAAACTAAAGCAAATGATGGGAAAACAAATTGAAATAAATGGTGGAGTGATGATTGAAAATGGGTGGAAAAATAAACATGGGAGTGGAACAAGTTCCTTTTTTGATGCTCCGTTGTTCTCTGATCGTCCTCCTTGTTGACCTGCAAATAGAAATTTTCATAATTTTTTTTCTCTTTTTTTTTTTGTTGTTCCCTTGATGTGCAGTTACATGGTGTTCAAGATGATGGTGTTTTTGTTGCTCTTGAGCTTTTTTTCCCCTAGATGTCTGTGTTGGAAGCTTGCTACAATCATGATTTGTATTCTATGAGATAGAATGCTACAAGATTTCCTACTGGATGTCCTACAATTTCTTCTCCCTCGGACATTATAATCATTTCTTCTGCTAGGATTTGGAGGATGATGAAATGGATTGAGAGGAAGACTAGGAGTGTGGAGAATGAGAAATACTCAGGTTTTTCTCCCTTCTACTCTTTATTTCATTTTTTTCCTCTGTGTTTTCTCTTGAAGACTGATCTTTTTTTTTAGAAACTAATTTTTTTAATGGTGAATGTAGGGGTGATGAAAGTGGAGACAGATATGAAAATGAAGTTGTGATGTAGGGATGTTATGATTTTGACATGGCAAGTCAATTACTCATCCTAGGGTCACTTTCTCTAGGATTCCCAAGCCACTGTAATTCCTATAGGATCATCCTGTAGGTTTTTAGGGGATCCTATAGGTTTATAGGGGATCTTGTAGAAAACATACTCCCCTTAAAAACCAAAGCAAATGATGGGAAAACAAATTGAAATAAATGGCAGAGTAATGAATGACAATGGGTGGAAAAATAAACATGGGAGTGCAACATATTCCTTTTTGGATGCTCCTCTGTTCTCTGGTCGTCCTCCTTACTGACTTGCAAATAGAAATTTTCATGATTTTTTTTTCTCTTTTTTTGTTTTCTTTTTTAAAACAACTGGTCTACCTCTAAGAGGTTTTCATGCTATATGTTTGCCCTGGGTGCCCCAAGAGAGGTTTTCCCCCAGGGATATTTTCATTTTCTCTTTTTTTTTTCTTCCTTCTCCTTTTTCTGACACCATTAGGCCGCCCCAACAGATTTTCAACCCAATAGTGGGACTCAGACGCCTCATGGAGGTTTTCACCTAAGTCTCCTTATCTTTTCTTCTTAGTGACTTGATGAGGCTGGAGCTGAGACTTGTTCCATTACCATCACTATTTTATTGATACCATCAATGAACTCTTGCTTTGACAATGGTCTTTTGTAAACTTTCAATCTATGTCCATTAACATGTAAAAGAATGGCCTCCGCATTTATGGTTCTAATTTGCGTTGAACTATTATCATGACATATTTTTATAACATAAGGCCCTAGCCATATTGTCCTCAACTTTCTCTTAAATTCTTTATATCTAGAATCATATAATAAAGCCCAATCACCTTCTTGAAATTGCTTATCCTTGATGTTCTTATCATGCCAGATCTTCCTCTGAAGTTGGGTTACCTCTGTGTGTAGGAGGGCTTTCATTCTGAACTCGTCTAAACCATTCAACTATAGCAATCTCTCTTTCAGTGCACTGCTGAGATCTAGATCTAGATGGGCTACCATCCTTAATGAGTTATACTCAAACTCAATGGAAAATAGGGCCTTTTTCCCATAGACTAGCTCATAGGGTGTGAATCAAGTGGTGGTCTTCCAGGTGGTATTATAGGCCCAGGTGGCCTCAACTAGTCTATCTGCCCAATCTTTCCTACTGTTGTTAACCACTTTGGTCAAGATGCCCTCCAGTGCTCTGTCACTCACCTCCACTTACCCATTATCTTGTGGGTGATAGGGAGTGGAGGTTATATGCTTGATCTTGTGCTGGCTGAGCAAGTATTCAATCATGTTGGAGGTAAACTGGCTGCCTTGGTTAGTGAACAGCTCTCTAGGGTACCCAAATTTGTAAAATACATTCTCCCTTAAGTACTCAACTACCTTCTTCTCTGTTGTTGCCTTAATTACCTTGGTTTTAGCCCACTTAAGCAGATAGTCAGTGCACACAATGATGTACTATTTTTCCTTTGAAGGGGGGTCAATAGGTCCAATGAAGTCCATGCCTCACTTGTAAAATTGCTCGAAAGTCACTTGAAGCTACAGAGGCATTTCTTCTCTTGGAGTAGGCTTTCCCATAATTTGGCACTGATCACACTGACTAGTATATCTTTTCACATCCTGATGAAGAGTGGGCCAATAATAGCCTACTTGTAACACTTTGAATGTTGTCCTCTTTGCTACAAAGTGACCTCCACAATTCCCATCATGACAGGTTAGAAGGATGTCAAAGACTTCCTTCTCCCTGACATACCTTCTCAGGATTTGATCTGGGCTAAGTTTGAAGATATTTCCCCCAACCCAAATGAAGGGGGTGCTCTTCATTATAATCTTTCTTTTCTCTTTGGAGAATAGGTTTGGTGGGAATTGTGCAGATACCAAATAGTTTCCTATGTAAGCAAACCATGGAGAGAGAACTGAAATGGTGAACAAGTGGTCATCCAGTAACTGGTCATCAACCATTCCATCCTCACTTCCAGGTAGAGTTAATCTGGACAAAAAGTATGCAACAACATTTTCCTTGCCACACTTATCAACAATAATTAGATCAAACTGTTGTAATAAAAATAACCAACTTATAACATGCACATTCACAATGGGTTTATTCATTAAATATTTGATTATAGCATGGTCAGTACGGACAAATGTTTGATAGCCTATAACATAATGCCTAAATTTGTTCAATCAATGCACATCCGCGAGGATCTCCTTTTCGGTCATTGTGTAGTTCAGTTTGGCCTTTGACAGATTCTTACTGATAAAGTAAATGGCATAAGGCAATTTTTCAACTATCTGACCTAGGGCTGCTCCTATGGTTTTGTGTGAGGCATTAGAATGAATATGAAAATGAAGGGCCCAATTTTGGCCTCAGAGAATCGATGCAGTGGTTAACTTGTCCTTCAGGATGTCTAAGGCCTCTTGACAACTTTTTGACCATATAAACTCAGAGGCTTTGGCCAACAACCCAAATAGAGAGGCAAACTTGCTGAAGTCCTTTATGAAACTTCGGTAGTATCCAGCTAACCCTAGGAAACTTCTGACATCTCTCTGCTTTTGAGGAGGTGGGACCCTTTGCATGATAGCTATTTTTTGGGTCCACCTGTAGTACTTGCTAAGATATTGAATTACCCAGCATGGTCCCTATAGTCATCAAGAATTCACATTTTTCAAGACTGGGAGACAGTTTCATTTCAATGCATTTGTGTGGTACTTTACCTAGGTTGGATAGATCCTCCTAGAAATCACATCCATAAGGTGTAAAAATCATCCATATAAATTTCTACTGCATCATGGACTAACTTGGCAAAGATAGTCAGGACTTCTCTCTAGAAAGTGGTAGGAGCATTGCATAGGCCAAAAGGAAGGAAACTATAGGAAAAAGTTCCCCAAGGACAAGTGAAGGTGGTTTTATCTTGGTCCTCCAAGCTGATCTAGATTTGATTGTACCCACTGAATCCATCTAGGAAATAGAAAAACTTTTTCCCTGCTTGGCCATCTAGAACTTCATCAATGAAAGGTAGAGGGAAATGGTCCTTCTTTGTGGCGTTGTTTAACTCCCTATAATCAACACAAATCCTCCGCCTAACATTTTTCTTGGGAGCTAACACCAAAGGAGAGACCCACTCACTATCGGAGATAGGATAAACGAATCATGCATATAGAAACTTTTGCAGTTCTTCTTTGACTATATCTTTAAGATCTGGATTCATCCTCTTTTGGGGTTGTCGGACTAGCTTGCAAGCTTCTTTGATGTAAATGTGGTGAGTACATAGTAAGGGGTGTACTCCCTTCATTTATTTGTGACCCCAAGCGAAGGCATCCAGATTTTCCTTTAGCATGTTGCACAACTTCTCCTCTAGGAGAAAAGAAAGAGATGGATTGATTTTCAAAGTTCTCTCAGGGACGAATTCTATGGTTTTGACACAGAGAGGGTTGGAATTGGCCAAGTACATATTAATTGGATGGTTGTTACGGGTTTCCTTTACTACTTCTTCTAGGGACAATGTACTAGGAGTTGGACTTTGGAGTAGGTGTTAAATCAAATCATCTTCATCTTGTTGTCCTCCTCCCATGATTGTTTCTAAGGTATAAAGTTAGGCAGAATAAACTTCATCTTCTTCCTCCTCTTCCAACCATAAAGGTAAATGATGTCCTAGAGATGGCTGAGCAGGAGGGTATAGGACTAACTGCTTGGACATATGCCCATTATTGATGGTCATATTACCAGCTCTACAACTAATGTAAGCATTCGGAGTGGCCAACCATGGCCTCCTAAGGATGAGAGGGTAACCACTAAGCTTAGCCTTAGGTTGGAGAACTAGGAAATATGTAGGGTACTTGCAATCCCCTCAGGAGTCACTGTGGAGCAGTCTACAAGTTGCAGGACTGTTGTGGTATTTGTCAATGAACCTTGGAGGTTGAGCGTGATCATGGTGTCCTTGGTCATCACATTAATGGCACCCCCAAGATTGATGAAAGTGTGTGGGACAATAGTTCCATTGAAGTGCACATCTACTATAGGGCTCCTAGGGTCCAAATACTTTGGACAGATTGCCTACCCCAACATTAAGTCAAACAATTTTCCAGTGACATTAATGGTAGGTGTATCTCTTCTTCGCCTCCCTGGATGCTTGAAGCACTTCTACTTAATGGACTTGTGGTAAATAGGTACATCTTTACTGGCTTCGAGGAGTGGAATATTGACACACAGGTTTTTCAGTTCTCCAAAAACTTTAGTCTCTTCTTGGGTAGGCCAGAGTGGTTGAGTTACTCTCTTAGGAAAAGGTGGATTTACTTTAAGAATGCTTTTCTCTCTTTCTTCTTCAACCTCCCTAGGTGGAGGTGCAGGTTGGTTATCCGGGATAACTCTCCTAGATCTCAGGTTAATTTCTTGGATCTCCATAACATAAGATGGATATGATTTCTCTCCACTATATACTTGTTGTGTGTGTCTATTTTTCAGGTTTAGATTTGGCTGGGCAGGCATCTGGGGTTGTTTAGGTGGAGCAGAGGATAGTAGATACGGTTGGGTAGGCGGTGAAGGAAATAAAGCAAGAATATTGTTGTACTGGGGCCTCCACCCTTGGGGTGGTGCATTCCACTGAGGTTGTGGCACAACATATGGTTGAAGTTACTGGCTGGATGGCTAGGAATGATACTGAGATGCAAAAGACCAAGGAGGATGTGTAGACCAGGAAGTATGAGTAGGGGGTCCCCAAGAAGGTATCGATGTGGTCTGGTTGGGGTTGTAATATGCATGGGATGACCCTTGCATGCCCTGCTGGTATGGCCTAGGCCCATTAGGTCTCCTTTGGTTTATGTAGCAAAGCTGCTCAATGACCCCTTCATCTCCTTGATATACAACGTTGAGTCCAGGCAAAGAAAATTTCAATAGAACTAAATGGACATTCATTCCTAGGGTGCCTCCTAGTGCATCTAGGAAAAGAAATGGCCAAGGCTCTCTCTGCTTCCTCCTTCTTTATCCTAATGTGCATAGTGTCCATCTATAAGGCAAGTGTTTGCAGCATCTCACTCTTGAAATCTTCCAGGATGTTTCCAATTTCTCCCTTGATGGATGAACTGGAAGAGGATGTACTGACAATAGGTTGACTTCCCCTACAATTTTTCCTAGCTGCACTAGAATGGTTTCTAAAGAAATGTTGATATCCTCATAGGGTAACTGGTATGTATCTCCTCCTGTAAACAAGTGTAGGGTATCCGGAAGGTCTTCCATTAATCCTCTAAGCATGAACAGCTTTAGTGACTCAGGGTCAGGTGTGCACCTGTCCCTTTTGTAACTAAGCTGGAATATTTCTTCATAATCCTCTAGGGATTCGTCATTACCTAAGGTCATCCTAAAAATTTCCTCTCTAGTATATTTAGACCTATAGTAGTCTCGATACTTGTTGTTGAAGGCTTGCTGCATCTGAGCCCAAGTTGTGGTGCTATCTCCAAGTAAACCCATGAACTAGTACAAAGCTACATCCTTGAGGGTAGATGGAAATAGTTTCAACTTATGCTCATCATTTGTGTAGTCATATATTTGGCATATAACAACAAACTCAAATAGGAAAGTGTCGGGATTTTCCGTGGTCAGGCCATTGGCTCGATTGGAATGGTTTCTTCTTCTTCTTCTTTCCTTATAGGTTCTTCAAATATGTCTGTTTTCTCACCTAAGGGTTCCTCCAATTCACAGCCATCGAAGAAGTGGGAATTTTGGCTATTTGATGCAGTGGGGGTATTTGGCAAAACTTTCCCTAAGTTATCCCTATTCCTATGAGGCATGAAAGGAAATGTTTCTTAGTTGGTTTTGTGCTTTTTCAAAATTTGGGAAGTACTTTGCAGAGCTAAAATTGTAGATTGAATGAAAAATACCGACTAAATGAAAAACTAATTGGTGAATTGAAATCTTACTTGCAAAATGGAAAGGAAAGCAGAGAATGTAGAATGAAAAAGGAAGCAACTAAATTACTTTTCAAGAAATGAAACTAATGAAAGAATATTAGAAACAAGAAATAGAAGAAAGAAAGTAGTAATCACATATTACTCAAACACCTCCCCAACAGTGGTGCCAAAAAGTGACGAGAACCAATATTGCAGCAAGAATGCTGCAACTCCTAGGCTACCAGCTTTACTTTATCAACCAAGGGTTTGTACAAACCTGGAAGTGACAGTGTTGTACACACAAGTAAAAGTGATGGTTTTGCCTTTTGTCACTGTTCAACTGGTGAGAGACCGCTAGGGTCTTCAAGCTAGACTTCTATGGATTCAGAAGAAGCTTGGTTCCTTGATGAAAGAAATAGAAACCTACTCTAAGAGATAGTTGATCTACTATAATAATGAAAAAGACTGAAATTCAATGCTAAGGCATAGCATTTCCTAATTAACTGTTAAGAGATATGCTTTGTAATAATGCTAAATTAACTTGAAAAAATTTCCACTGTCCTAAGCATGGAAGTTAAAAACATCAAAAATCACTGTTATGCATGTAAAGGGCTGTAATAAATCTATTTGTCTTTTTATGCTTTTCATGAAAAATCAAGTGTGCAAGCTAATCTCTTTTGGTGATGTGGCAGGTGGCTTATGGATGATGGTGGATGTCTAGAAAGTTCAGGAGATGGTTGGAAGGTTTGGGAGACCCTTGGGTGACCTTGGGTGGCTTCCTAGAGGTTTTCCCTCAATTCAGCCTTAAAACAGACCACTACAGGAAAACCTACATGATGTACTAGAAACCTATAGGATTCCTTGTATTTCTATAGGATATTCGAGAGAAAAATGATGGGTTTTGGGGGTGATGGAAGGCCTGGGGAAGGTGGTTGATGGGTGGAATGGAGTGAGAAAAGGCCTAAGATCACTCAGAACCCAAAACCAAGTTTAGGGGATGGTTGGATTCGCTCAAGATGTTTCGGGGAATTTCTATGTAAAATGATGAAATTGGTGAAGGTCTTGGTGAAAAAAAGTAATGCATATGGGTGGATGAAGTTGGAAGGTGGTTTCATGTTATGAACTAAAGCACCTGCTCCGCACCAAACATGTGTAATCTCCAAAAAGTCATGTAAACAAGAAGAATTCTCATGAGCTAGAAAAGCATAATTTAATGAACTAACTGTCTACCTTATGCATGAAGAAATTACTGAATAAAATGGAATCATGGATGAGATCTACTGCAAGAATGAAGATAGAAGAGATGGAAATGAAATCCTACACATGCAAAACTGATAAATGTGGGTTCAAGTAGAGTAAACTCTAAATCTTATGAAAGAAATGGAAATATGTTTTTTTGGGGCTGCATAAGGGTCTTTTCCTCAAATCATGATCCCAGAAGGAATAAATGAGGCCAGGACACCTACTGATAGCTTTGTGGTGCTTCTTTTATCCCTTATAACCTGCTACTTATGTAAGGCACAAATGGAAGCAAAATAATAAACAATTAATCAAATCTACACTACTTGCAATGGAATACTTCTAAAGAAAATTTAACCATGAATCTATGAAACTAAGCTAAGCATACAAATACATGAAGAGGAGCCTTTGCTGGTAGGGTTGGTCCCTAACCCAAGAGCTTCAGCCCTCTAAGTTAACTTAGTGCTCGATGAAGAAAAATCTCATTCTTATTACCAAAACAGAAAATTACATCAAAGTTTTCCACAAGTCTGAAGCTCAAAAATAACTATAGTTTTTACCACAAAAATTCGAGTCATAATGAGGCCCTAGGCCTCTCTACTTATACAACTAAAGTCCCCAACAACTTCCTTGAATTTAGGGAGGCTCGGCTCCCAAACTGGAGATGAACCAACTCTTTGTCTATCACTTTCTCGACTGCCTTCTGATCTTCTTGACTTGGCTGCTTGCACTATGAGCTGGTGGGATCAGTGGAGGAATATTTGAATGGGGGAGGAGTAAATGAGGACAGTTTACCTCCTACAATCTCTCTCCCTTGTCCCATTCGAGTTTCAAACCTTAGTCTTGGAAAAATTCCTTGATTTTCTCTTCCAAACCCGTATTCAATGCATATTAGTTCACTACCCATAATATCTAACTTTAACTCATCTCATTAAACAAAATACAATCAAAACATGTAATAAGTTGTGAGAAGAGTTGGTTTGACTAAGCTAGGAGGCGAATTAAGGCCCATATAATTACCCAATGATGAGGCTCATCACCAAGTGGCCATGATATCTTAAAAACGTTCAACATAAAACTACTCCAATGTCATCAATAACAATATGGGTGATCCAACTAAAATCAAACTAGAATAAGAATAGATCGGAAATAGAAATAGCATTCCAAACCTCATGGGCTCTCCCTTAACACAATCATCTCTTAATACTTCGATCTGTCTTCATGCAAACTTTCTAATATGGCTGCACATCCAAATATCTACATGCAACTGAAGATGCTACCATATGATCCATCTAAGACCACGTAGACCTTAGCTTTTGGTGGGAGTTCTTTGTAGATCCTTTCTCCTCCAAAATTTCATATGCTAATCCTCCTTCTTATTATGTCGTTGGCCTTAATTTTTGTTCTCTCTTTGGTTGAATCTCATGTAGTACATGCAAAACTTGCAATCCTTGGCCTTATGGCCAATATTATCACACATAAAACATCTTATGCAACCAAGAAACGAAGGAGTAGGTTGATATCTTCTATCTATTTGATCTCTATTCCTTACCTGTGCCCTAGAATCAATAGCCCTATGGCCAAATTATTTCCATGAGAAAAAATAACTATAAAAGGAACTATTATACCTGACTGATGGTGACCTTTGTGCAAATTATCACCTTATTTGCATGCATTCTTGTGGTTACCTCTCCTTTGGTTTCTCCTTTTTTGAGAGGATTTGATTTCTCTATTATTTCAATTAGCTTCCATATCTCTGTGTTTTTTTATAGTTGTAACACTTCCTTCTTCTTAACCTTCTTTCTGATGCTCTTATTAGCTGAGAGGATTTTCTCCGTTCATTGCAATTTGTTGTTGTATGTCCATGTGCTCCATAGTTATAACATCTGTCAATTTTTTTCTTCTTCTTTAGCCTTATTCACTTGTTCTTGTACTTATTGCATGGATTTTTTATTTTTTTTGATGATTCTCCTTTTTCTTACTGCTAGTAGCTACTCCAACAATTTTTATTTTCTTATAGATGCTTGAGCACTAGATACGAACCTCTCTAGTTCCTTTCTTTCACTAATTGCTTCGGCCTTCAATTTTTGATACTCATCCTTAATCTCCTTGTGCTAGTTCCTCATTCCTTATTTGATTTTCCTTATTTTTTCTAGCTAGTTTTTGAAATATTAAATTTATTCTCTCTAAGGACACCCTTTTTCACCAAAAATATTCAATAACTTTTGTTGATTTTTATTCTCATATGTAAGCATCTTGATCTCTAATTCTAGGGACATTATCTTGGACTTCTCTTCATCATTTCTATTGATCTCTTTTTTTTTCTCCCTCTAGATCAATGTTTGAGTCATCACAACTATCACTAGAACTTTCTTCTTGTGAGATATTGGTGCTACCATCTTCTTCTTGTGAGGATACGAGATTTTTCACTTCAATAAGAGTAGAATCCTTTTCATTTTTTCTACATTTCTGAAATCTGCAATTTTACTCCATAATATAAATTATGCGGTGTCTCAAACATTTATTTTGCAGTCTCACAATGCTTCAAAAAAAAATTATTAGACCTTGAAATTCCATGAATAACAATCTGTTTAGAATTCTCATTAAATTCATTCGTAATTCCATATTCCTCTCGTAGAAAAATATTTTCATCATGGGACAATAAATATGAATCCTATTTCATTCTCCAAGTTGAAAATTTACCTCGGTGAAGAATTGGGACTCCTTGCCAGTCCATTTCCAAACAAATTGGAAAATTTATGCCAGTGCTCCTCAGATCCACTCTCCAACGATTAAGCTACAATTGAGAGCCCCAACTCTGATACCAATTTTTGGAAATCTTGATCACCACTACGTGGGGTTGAATCGATTGTGAGATCAGATATAAAATTTTTCTTTAAATAATTAACTCTTTAAACCATGAACAAGATGAAAAACATAAATAGAGATTAAAGCTTCAAACGTAAACCATAAACCATGAAAGGATTCAACACAAGGGACACAAGTGTTTTTGCTGGAAAAACACTCTTACAGGAAAAAAATAGCCTTGCTGCTACTGCATTCCTCAAAATATTTTATTATGTCAAGAAAATTCTTTAAATAGAGATTCAACTAGCTAATACCAAATGGAGATCACTTTCTCACATGGATCTATGAATAACAATTCACTGGAAGCGACCATGACCAATGATTGTCGCCTGGTCACTCCTGAACTAGCATACAAATCTACAAGCATATACCTACTAAAAGATACCACAACCAACAAGCCTAAACCATTTTCTTCCAAACTTTCCAACTACCATTAGATGGAGAAAAATTCTCCCTATATTGATTTCGTTGGAGTGCTCCAACTCATCTCCTCTATGTGGTTCTCATTTCATACATTTTCATATTGGAATCGAGAACTTCTCAAGATGAACACCACAAAAACAATCTCTTCAAGGCACAATTTAAAACTTCAAAATAAAATGAATCAATAAAAATGTTGCATAAAATGATTCGATAAATTCATCAACAAAAACCCTCTCCGCAATTGAAAAAATGATCATAAACAACTACTACACATAAACAACAAATTGGAGAATAAACTAGCTACTAGAAAACACCAAATAAATATGAAATCAAACTCTACTTCATCTCCTCTCTCACTACAAAAAATAGTGGATGAAATATACTCATGCTACCTACTACTACACCTATAAATTAGTTCAAAAAATATGCACAACAACCTTCACACAACTTGCACAAAATCCTCCTTTCTCAAACTCACTCAACTCACAATGCATCCAATCAAACTATATTTGAGCTCTCTCTAATATATAGATGAACTGAGGTTCTCAATTAAATAATTAGCGAGAAGTATTGAGCTCCAAAAACTCTATTCATACACTCAATTTGATCAGGATTCAACTCTTTTACTTGATTAAGCCACTCAACAACTAAATGTTGGATATTCTCAAGTTTAACCACTTTATAGAAGCTCCCCAACCTTCTCTAACCTTCACATGAAAAGTTTTGGATAAAACAAGCTTGAAAAACACATAATACACCTAATGTGTGCAAGTAATACAGAGGAAAACTCACTTTAGGCCTGATTTTTTCTCATATAACTGCTAGATTTTAGCCGCAGTCACATGCATAAGCCTACCAAATTTTGGCTAGAGTCTTTCAGCCACATGCATGAGCTTGTCTCCATGCAACTGGGGTGGAGGACAGAGAAAACTCACTAAACTCCACTTAGAACTTTGCCAAACTTCTTGGACACCTTCATCAACTTCGAAGCACACCTCCAAACCTCTGTGACATGATTTGCAGCTAATGACATAGGCCAAGAACCTATGCAATAAGTGAGTGACATGCAGACCCTCGTATCCCAAAATCCTCAACAAGACCCACACATATAACTCTTTTAGCAGCAAAAAAAACTTTTCTAAAAACATATAGCACCTATGTGAGAATTTTAAACCTATAACAAACTAGTATAACATGCGCTTCTCCCATCTATACCTAGCTTGGACCAGTTCCTGCACTAGTTCTTACACTAATTACTACACTAGGTAATACTGAACTAGGTCATGCCATAACCATGTTAACATTAATTCCAACCAACAATACCATTAAGATGATCACTGCAACAACCCAACACTCATCACACATCATGAGGAGGACTACCCATATCATCAGATTGACATAAGACATTTGAAAAGCAACACCATGACCATGTTGACATCAATTCCAACGTATTGGAGTCGATGCACTTTCGTGCATGCATCATGAATGTTTTAAGACTATTTTTTTAATGTTTATGGTATATGTTTGTTTTCGTACATACTAAAGAAAATGAACTATTTCATTGGCTTTGGTATGTATCTTATTGAATTTGCATTGTTAATTGCTTTCATGATCGTTGCTACTATGTGAACTATTTTACAGATTAATTAAGGATTCTTCCTATTCTTGTGTGTGTGTTTATTAGGATAGTACTATTACTTTTCTTCTAAAGGCACACTCTCTCTTTTCTCTATTATGAAAGTGCTTCGTATCCATTCTAATTGGTGTTTCAAAAATTTAACTCGCTTGTTTATCAAAAAGTTATGTGCATACTCTCTTGTGTTGATAATTGCAACGAAGGAAAATATGTAAGATAAATATAATGGTGGCCATGCTAAATTCCCAAATGGGGTTCCTATCCCAAACATTGTGAGGTCTAGTTAGGAGTTCATATTGGCGAGACCCCCTATATGTTGAAAGTTTCTATCTCCATCAACAAAAGGGAAAGTATTTACACAAACCTATTTATGAGTGAAAGCATGGAGATGGGTTATACTTTTTGGTTAAGGAGGGCATGTTTGGGTGGAAAAATCAATGGCTCAGCTAGGACATTTAAGCACCCGATTAAGCTTTTTTTAAGCACTCGATTGTGATCCTTGAGTGCTAGAAAGGAACCTCGATCGAGGGTTAAAAAATAACCCTTGATCAAGCTATAATACTCGATTGAGCTAAAGCGCTTGATCGTGATTTAGGGCTCGATCGAGCCCTTTTTTATTTTTATACACCTCTCCCAAGGTGTAGTATGCCATTTTCACATACCCCAGGAGATCGACTGATCCACATCTTGGGGGAAGGCCTCCAAGATCTAAAATTTTGAAATGGATCTTTGGGGGGAGGTCCCTAAGATCTGAAATATTGAAATTGCCAGAAGAAAAAGAGTAGAATGCCCAATAAACAAAACCACAATGAATTTTTTTATTAAATCAAATAATAGCTGTAAGGACTACACTGTGGTGGACCATCTATCCTTTTACAAAATGTGACTTGTTATTTATGGTATTTTTCAGTTACAATACCATGGGTGGATGTCACAATACCACGGGTCAATTCCATGGGTGAATAAATACCATGGGTGCATGTAACAATACCATGGGTCAATTCCATGGGTGAATGAATACCATGGGTGGATGTCACAATGTCATGGGTAAATACCATGGGAGAATGAATACCATGGGTGGATAAATACCATGGGTAGATGCCATTTACAATACCATGGGTGGATGAATAAAATGCATGGATAAATACCATGCATTGAAGCCATTTTGCATTCGGATCATTCCTCCCTACTTAAGAAGCAATGGTCCCCATTGCGTAAAGTTCTCTCCTGCGAAGCCTTTATTTAATATGAAAAGCCACTAAAGAGAAGGGTTTTATTTGGTTAACCCATAACCATGATGAATGAAGATCCGAGGATGGAGATACCACGTAATACTTGTGACCAACTATGATACTGACAGTGTGCGGCCTAGAAAATGAACTTCAGTGAAGTGTGGGTTTGTGGATGACCCATAACCATGATGAGCGAAGATCCGAGGATATAGATACCCTGTAATTCTTGTGACTAACTATGATACTAACAATGTGCGGCCTAGAAAAAGGACTTCGGTGAAGTGTGGGTTTGTGGATGACCCCTAATCATGACAAACGAAGATCCGAGAATAGAGATGCCCTATAATTCTTATGACCAACTGTGATACTAACAGTGTGCACCCTAGTAAATGGACTTCGATAAGAAGGATTTTGTGTGGTTGACCTATTGGCTTATTGGGGCCTGACCCAAGTTCGGAAGAGTTATTAGCCAAACAAATCCTGCACTACCAGCCCTTTCGGCAATAGTCTGTGGAGTGCAGACTGAAGTCTCACCCGAGGTAGTAGGGGAGGGTGCTGGAACCAGGTTTCCGCACCCTTGGGATGTTTGGATGTGTTCTGGAGAGGTTGTGAACTAATCTGTTCCCTCGCGCCACTCTGCACAGCTATCAGGATTCCGCATAGATCTGCACCGATGTGCTCTTGTTATTATGAGTTCATTATAGATATAATCTACTTCTTAAGATATCTAAGCAAACATTTGACAACAACAACAATTGCACGCAATCATAAATATGCATAAATTCAGAACATAAGCAGTAGATCGATTCGTAATAAAGCACACAACGATTCAGAAACTCTTATCTTTATTTATCTCCTTCTCAGTACAGCCAGATCTTCCCTGCTCACTTAGCTGTAGGGGTCTGTGCACATAACTATAGACTCTACGAGGCCTCTGCGCACACAACTATAGAGCCTCTATCTATCTACCAACACCGTTGACTCGGACTTACAGACACAGAGAGAATATTGCCTTCATAAACCCATAACATTAAGATCCAAAAAAAAACTGACCTCTAACCTTAGAGCCTTGCTCTATCTATACATTACCATGGTCTGTGGACCATGGGTAGGCCGACTCACTTTCTATTTTCTTATATTATTTTTGGGCAGACAACCCTTTGACTAGACCTATTACATTTCACGCTCTGTGCACTTTGCATAAATTTTTACAATATCGTTACCCTATCTTATGGACTTTAAGCCCCAAAACCATTACACGGGGCCTCCGCTACCCAACAGGCCCCTAACACAATCATCGTGACTCGTCCCGAGTCACTCGTCGGTGCGGCAATACGTGCTGCCAAGGATTCACGGTCCACCATCCCTATGAGTGAAGCACTATGTTCTATTGCTCCCTCTTTGTCTCCTGTAATGCTGCTTCAAGTTCCTACTCCCTTGCCTCTACTAATTCGCACAACCGATGATGCGCATTCTGCTCTACTCGGTTAACACAGAGCACCCCCTCATAGGATTTTAGCTCAAGCTGGGGTGCTGCATATGGGAACTCTTCATGCCACCACAACAAATCTCCAATTTCTGGTCGATTATATGCACTGTCTATTGTATCTTGTGTTGCACTTTTGCAAGAAAGATGTTGCTATCCGCGAGATCCCAATCTTCAAATTACATCAAAGACGAACTGTTAGCTACAATTCCATCATTTGTCTTCATATTCATAGTCTTTCCATTATCTTTTATGGGTCGCTGGCTAGCCCATGGGTTATGCGGCGACATCCGAACGAGTTTTGCTTTGTGTCTAATAATTTCCAGTACATCCCCTATCATCAGTACTGAACTCTGTACAGTGCCTGCGACTATCAACACCATACTATCTAGAAAGTCCTGCATCTCCATTGGCCATATTACAACCCCCAAGCTTACTCCTTTAGCATCAATGATGAACAGTTCCATACCAATGGAAATGCACAATAGCTTACTTCTCTTGAAACCATAGATCATTCGCGAATTCACCCCTGTGATTTACAAGCATTTTGAAATTCAAATTTAGCGGTTCCCTCCTTTTCTGGCACCGTAACGTTAAGCCCACGGCAGATCGTTCTGGATCTGGCTCGTACCTTGTCTCTTAATTTCCTGCCACCCACTCCCTTTCGCCATAACTTAAAATTCTTGTCATGAATAGTGACATTAATGGTCACCTCCCAACCTTCCCACATGGCAGTGCAGCCCCTTTGGCATGGCCATGATCTTTCTAACCGATTGGCCCTGTACGAAACCTTCTTTCTGTGCCGGCCTCCCGCAGACTTGTTTATAGTCCCGTGCCTTCTTTCAACTACTTGGGGCGTTGAGACTGTGCTTTCTCTAGCTAGTCAGGTGGTCGCACCCTAGGTGCAAGGTCTCAGCTTTCCTGCTAGCCCGGGCTGTGGGCACCTTTCGAGTACCCTCGTATCTGTTATCCTCTTGTGCTCTCCTGTATATGGTACATTCCCCTGTTGGTGCGGTCAGAACCATGATAGCAGGGTCACAACTCATTCTAGTACCGAGGTAGGCCTGGCCAGGCCTGGTTCCCTTCTTTGTAGATTCATGTGGCCCACTTGTGTGATGCCAATTTTCATTTTGCTGATTCCTTCCTCCAACATCACGCTTTTCCTTCTCAGCCGTGCCCATTCTTCATCAATTTCGTGAAGCCTGCTGCTTCCGCGCCCCTTCTTGGTTTCCTCTTGTCTTATCATTGATAAGATCACCTTCGCCCACCTCCTTCTGCTGATGGTCTTATAGGCCCATCGAACTCCTGGTATCCACAGATTCCCAGTGGGTCGTCTTATTAGGCGGATGTTGTTCATGCTCCCCCCTGTTTTCCTGCTGGCTTTGTCGCGAACAACTGGCGGAATGCATCGCTGCGGTGAATTTGGATTTTTGATTCTTAGTCAGTTAGGCGTTTTCACAACATACACATGCACCCTATGCCACCGATGGATGCTCACCCCACTTTGTCCTCCAAACCATACGTGCGCCTGCCTTCTACATTCGCACCACTTTCTCCTAGTCTTTTGGCATGTACTCCACCCTTGTGCAGTTGTTGCGCACAATGCCCCCGTTAGTGCACCCGGCTACTTTTGTTCCAAACTTGCCATTTCACAATGGTCTACAGGTTCCTTTGGTAGCTCTCTTGCTTCTATCGTTACATGGCGTAGTGATCTAACCATCATATTACAATTTAGCATTGTTACCTCATGTAATCGGTTCTACCATTGCTCAATCTCTTCATCTAAGTCCGACATGTAGGAACTGTCATGTTCCCATGAGATTCTCTCTTCCACTATCGGACTTACTTGATTTTGATCTTGCACTATGATCTGGTAGATACGGTCTAGCTCATCATCACTACCCTCACCGTGCACCGGCTCAGTGTAGCACACCCCTTCGGCTGGGTCCAACAGAACCACTACGCAGAGAGACTTTTTATCAAATATCATTTTTCATCTCTTTAGGTTGATGACTCCATTCATATCTATAGCCCAGTCTATCCCTAACAATGTAGGAAATAGGTTATTGTCATCCACAATTTCTATTACCTCAAAATATGTTTGTGTACTCACACCTTCGATGTCTACTATGACTCCTTGTAGTCTCCCCATAGGCAAGATCTTCTGTTGGTTCGCCATCCCTAATTGAATAAGAGACCATTATAGTGCGGGCCTACCCATGTGCTCCCAGGTCTATTTAGGTAGCACATTTGCATCTCACCCCAAATCTAGAATGACCTGATCCATCTCATAGTCACTAATTTGGGTAGTCATCTGCATTTCCCACCCAGTACGCAAAGCATGCTTGCCTAGTTTCCAAACCATGTGCGGTTCACCTGACCCTGTGCACCTAGTGATCTGAAAATCACTCGTGAGTGATCTCAACTAATTAATTAATTAATGAAGGTATTACAGACTCATGTGTTGGTGTGTGTCTATGTTATCTTAGGCAACTAATCGATCAGATTGCAAAATACACAGACACTAGAAAATGGAAAACAGTAAGAGAAACACAGTAAGAAAATACAATAACACAACAAATTAATAAGGAGTTCAACCTATCCTCTAGGGTTACATCTTCGGTCCAACTTTCAGTGGTGGCCTTATTTTATTGTGTCTTTGAAGCATATTTTTTACAATGAGGATCTCAATTTGAGTCTCCTGAAACAGATAATGCTTAGTAGGGTGGTTCTTGGATGCCCCAAGCCACTCGAGTGCACAAACTCTTCCTTACCAAGTCTTAACCTCGCTGGTCTTAATGGGATGAGTCCAATCTCGTACTTGGTTCCCGACAGGTATCCTCTCAAGGATCGCTTGAACCTCTCAAGCTTGGTTCTGTCTGCTCGATGATGCCTTAACTCTACAGGTCAGCTCAGCTCACTGTTTTCTTCTTCTTGCTTCACTGTCTCCTTATTCCTTTACACTGTTCCCCTTTCTTGTTCTATTTTTTTTTTGTCTGTTCATGGCTTAAAGCCAATTTGTCTCATGATTGTACGCTTGGAGTTCCCTGCCTCTGTGTCATCGCCACTGTGTAACGTCTCACAAGGAAGTGGCCACTTGTCCTCTCATGAACTGCACCAGATCTCCCTCAAATGGTTGAGTATTTCGATTACGCTATGTAATGATTCATCCGCCAACTCAACAGTCAAATCGGACTTTAGACTTTTATATGCCGCAACATATTTCTTCCTCTAGATCCAGTTTCTCATTGGGCGCACTCTCTGCCATTAGATCTGGAGCCCCCAGATCCTATGGTGTTCGCTCTTATTACATGGTTGACTTGCTCGACCATTAGCCCACAATGAGATACAATTTTCTCTTTCATCCACTGCACATGCTTCGTGTAATGTGTGGAATCGCTCATTCTCTACCAAATCTGCTTACCGCCCAAAGTGCCTCCAATATTCTGATGGTTTTGGAGCGCGGGACCCACCTTTCGCTTTAGCGCTTTCCCTATGGTTTCCCAGCTTCCCATGCGACCAAGTTCTTGGGGCCTTTTGCTTCTCGAGGGGTTTTGCCCAGCGAATTGCACATCAGAAATGACCTCCATTTTCCATTCTGGACTTCCTAACTACCAATTAATGTCCTGTGCAGTCTCCATGGGGCTTGGTCAGCGCACTTTAACCGAGGTCCTCGTTGTTCCTTGCTAGCTACAAACTGCCACTGTTCAGAGGTCCTCCCTGATAGCTCTTTGTTCACAAGTTTTTGAAGTCTATCCTGATTTGATACAATCATAGCATTTTGATAAATTTTCATGGATCCAATTCGGATCACGACCTTTCCACTTAAAAATCTTTTGGACCACCAAAAGTTGGTTTTCAAGCATCGACTAAGTGAGGGTACAATTGTCTCACTTGTCTAATCTCTATCCACTTTGCACTACTCGGCTTTGAACCCTTAAGCCCAATTCTGAGGTACTCAACATCTCCCCTGCGCGTCGTCCTCACCTTCCTGTCTAGAACTATGTCTTCCTGCAATTCATTAAGATATTTAGCTAACAGGTCATTAATAGAAGGAAATTGACTCTGCTCTTTGAGATCCTTAATTAGTGAAGGTTCAAACAATCTCAAGCAATCTACATTCACAACTGAGTGGATGTGCATGTAAGCTGGTAGATCAACGCAAAAAGAATTCTCACCAATTTTCTCAAGTATCTTGAAAGGTCCATACCTGATAGGTTTTAGCTTTTTACCTTCACTTGGCATCCTGTCCTCGCTGATATATAGCCAGACTTGGTCACCAACTTGGAAACTATGCTCCATCCGATGCTTGTCATGCCTTGCCTTGTATTTGGCTTGGCTCTTTCCCAGCTGCTCTTGTATTGCCTGGTGGATCTCTTGGATTTGTTCAATGAACCTAGTTGCCCTGTCCACATCATTGTGTCCCTCAACTATGGTGTCTTTACCAAAGACAAAATCCAAAGGAGACCTTGGTGTGAAACCAAAACAGGTCTCAAAATTAGATCTCTATAGCTTTTAACCCTGTACAAAAATTTCCTACATACGAATTCGAAAACATAGAAAAATAAAGAATGCGAGAGCATAACACATAAAAAACATATACACAGAGATTTTCCCATTGGATCCCAAAATAGGGACTACTAGATTGACTTTTCATTATGTTCCTTTCAATGTTACAATACATATTTATACATGCTGAAGCATCCAATACCATGGACCGAAAACCATCGCGTCCAAAAAACATGTGCGAAAATCATGCACAAAACCATAGGTGGGTCTGCCCAACCTAACATAAGGTCCAAAACCAAAATTTTCTGAGGCGCTGCCTCGGACCCCATAAAGTGGGGTTACAGGTGACCTTCAAACCCCCTATTAACTACGTGGAAAGAATGTAACACAACCCAACATTCTCTTACTTGTTGTTTTCTTTCCACAGGAGGCCACAAGAGAGCTTAGTCTTTTCTAGCCCTAAAACACCCATTGTCTCTCTACACCAAGAGAACTTCTCAGAGCTCACAGATTTTGTCAGTGCATCTGCAATATTCTTCAAAGTGTCCACCTTTACCAGCAACACCTTTTTGTCTTCTATCATATCCCTCACAAAATGATACTGAACATCAATATGCTTTGTCTTTGAATGATATGCAGGATTCTTTGCCAAGAAAATTGCACTTTGGCTGTCACAGTCTATCCTTATAGCTTCCTGTACTAACCCCATACTTGAACACAATCTCTATAGCCAAACTGCTTCCTTGCTTACATGAGTGGCTGCCATGCATTCTGCCTCTATAGTTGATAGTGCCACTACAGATTGTTTCTTACTCATACAACTAACTGCACCTCCAAATAGGTTAAACACATACCCACTTGTAGATATTCTCTGATCCAATTCTCCAGCCCAGTCTACATAAACAAAACCATGGATATCCAAAACTCTATCCAATCCTGATCTTCCTTGGTAGCACAAACCATAATTACTAGTGCCACGCAAATACCTGAAAACCCGCTTCACTGTTGTCCAATGCTCCTTCCCTGGTTTTGACATAAACCTGCTTAATACTCCCACTGCATGTGCAATGTCTGGTCTAGTACAAACCATTGCATACATCAGGCTATAGACTGCACTTGCATATCAAACATGGGACATGTCCTCTTCCTTTTCTAGTGTCTTGGGACACTGTTCAGAAAATGACCTCACACCTACAGGAATAGGAACCTTCATCGGTTTACTATCCTCCATATTAAACCTCTGCAATATTGTCTCGACATACTTCCTCTGGTTTAACCATAGCTTCCTCTTTGTCCAATCTCTTTTAATTTCCATGCCTAAAATATAGTATGTAGCACCAAGATCTTTCATGTTGAATTTTGAGGACAATTGGGTCTTCAAATCCTAGATAATTTCTTTGTCATTTTCAACTAGCAACATATCATCCACATACAAGACCAGATAAATAACATGGTCACCAGTTAATTTAAAATATACACAGTGATCTACTTTACTTCTGGTTAAGCCAAGTCCTCGTGTAAATGTATCAAATTTCTGATACCACATCCTTGGTGACTATTTTAACTCATACAGAGACTTCTTTAACTTGCATACTAGTTCTTTCTTACCCTTCACCAAAAAGCCTTCTGGTTGCTTCATGTAAATTTCCTCTTCTAGATCCCCGTGAAGAAATGTTGTCTTCACATCCATCTGCTCTACCTCAAAATCAAAAGCAGCAGCAACAGATAAAAGTAATCTAATAGAAATTACCTTGGCAATAGGAGAAAAAATATCACCAAAGTCAATTCCCAGCACCTGGGAATAACCTTTTGCTACTAACAAAGCTTTATATTTTTCCACATTTCCTTCTGCATTTATCTTCTTCTTGAACACCCATTTGCTACCAATGGGTTTCCTTCCAGCCGACAACTCCACCAGATCCCAAGCCTCATTTTTGTGCAAAGATTCCATTTCATCAACCATGGCCTCTTTCCATACTTTTCCATCCTTTGATTCTACTGCTTCCTTCACAGTTCTACGATCATCATCAGTAACAGACAAAGAAAAATTTGAACAGAAAGTAGATGGACTATACCTTTCTGGCTACCTTCTTTCTCGAACTGATCTTCTCACAGCTCGAGTTAGTGGCTCTTCATCTTCTGATTCCTCCTCTACTGTAGAATCTTGTTCTTCCTCCTTTAGCTCAAACTCTATCTTCTCAGGTTCCTTTGGTGAGACTTCATGTTTAATAACATCTTTCAACTCTCTAAACACCACATCTCGGCTATACAAAACCTTCCTTGTTACTGGGTTCCAAAGCTTATAACCCTTTAAACCATCCTTATACCTAATAAAGATGCATTTTTCAGAATTTCTATCCAACTTGGTTCTTTTTGCCTTTGGAACATGTACATATGCATCACATCCAAATACCCTCAAATGTGAAAGAGAGGGTTTCTTACCATTCCATATCTCTTGTGGAGTCTTATCCTCCAACGCTAGTGAAGGTGACCTGTTGACTAGGTAACATGGAGTATCCACCGCCTCTGCCCAGAATTCTTGTCCTAACCTAGCACCACTAAGCATGCTTCTTGCCCTTTCCATCAATGTCTTGTTCATTCTTTCTGCAACTCCATTTTGCAGAGGTGTGTATGGAGTAGTCTTCTGCCATGCTATACCATGCTTCTTGCAGAATTCTTCAAATTCCTTACTGCAAAACTCTCCAACGTTATCTGTCCTTAGCACCTTTATCATCTTCTGTCTGGTTTTCCACAAGAGCCTTAAATTCTTTAAACCTGTCAAAGACTTTAGATTTCTTCTTAATGAAATATATCCATGTATTCCTTGAGAAGTCATCTATAAATGATACATAGTACACAGACTTACCCAGTGATGGAACCTTCACAAGTCTTGTTATCACCCCAAGAAACTCTCCTAGGTTGTAGCTCAGAGATGCTCGAGAAAATTACAAATTCAACTTATTGTTGTAAATGGATGAATGGAAGGAATGATGCTTGTTCAAGCCAGATAACTAGTTCTACTATGCTTAACTCCAGACATGCGTGAACACCCCTAGACTACAAGGCTTTAGACCACCAATTACTCACAATTTAAGGATTGGGTGAATATGGAGAATACTGACCACACCAGCAGATGCACAAGACCCTGTGATGGCCAGCTGCAACCAGTAAAGAAGTCTGCAAATATAATTCCCTATGCACAGACAGGATGACAACTCTCTGGCACTTGGTGAAAAGAACCCTGAATAGCTCATTCACTGATGCATACAAGACTTTAACGCAGAGATAGGATGATAGCTTCTATATTGATAAACATCAAGAGCTTAGAAATACAACATATCAGGCATAGCTTAGAGCAGAAGAAGGATGAAAAGTGAGTAATTTACATCAAAATAAGCTTGTATTATCTAAAAATGAAGACGAGATGCTGCAAGTATCAAAATAGTTACAGTCTCCAGAAGATGAACCTTACATCAAAATATCAACCATCAACCCTGATTACATTTTGTTTCTGGGTATATATAGATTTTCATTACAAGGGCACTCAGCCATTCTAAGTATGGAGGGGTCATAATTGACCACCAACCGCTTTAACTGCCTGATGGAGTCTAAGTGTGATTTCTTGTTATGGTGGATAAATTTGATCTTCTCGGGTGCTCTGCTATCCTCTCAGGCGGCTGGAGTGTCCTTATCCATCAAGTTCCATAACTGATAAACGCAGCTACCTACTCGTACTCGATCCTTTTCCTCCTTGGCAATACTGCCTATTGAATGCGGTTATTGTGGAGCAATTGCTACTGGTACTTGTGAGTCGATCGCCTTTGTCCTTCAGGTGCACGGGATGCTTAGGGGGCATGGACTGAGTGGTGAAAGGACGAACTGGACGAAGGAGGAAGATCAGCTATCGGATTGAGGGGATGGATGGTGGGGATGGCTTAGCGGAGGGTATGGGGAGAGATTAGGGCAGAGTGATCGTGGGCCATTGGATCGGGGTGCAACAATCAACGGCTATAAATAAAAGGTGATGAGGGGTTGTGGAGGCATGAGGTCATGTGGATGCGGTGCTATGGGGCTTTAAACCTTGTACTTGAGACTTGGAGAAACAGGGGTTACACTGGGTACTAAGGGAGAAACGGAGGAAACGAGGGTGAAAGGGAGTGAGTGGGGCGAAGGAAAAGAATGAGGATGTTCGTTGTGGACTTTCTTTTGGGCATAGTCATCTTGACCAAGCTTATAGTCGGCCTTCAAAGGAGCATAGTTATAGCAGAGCTAACACTGGCTCCTTCTGGGGATGAGATCCTCACTGTGAGGTCTCAAGCACTATAGATCATTGCCTTTCCTATGCAAACCAATATTAGTAAAATTTCCTAGTGTTCCATTGGGCATGGAGTCTAACTGAGCCTACACTAAAACTGATAAGATAACATATTTACAAATTTAAGGTCGAACAACCCTAAATAATATAAATTTTCAAAAATCGGCCATTAACTGGGCCATCAAAAACTGCCTTCGCTTCGATACTTTGTAGTATGAAAGTATTGTTTCCTTGGATCTTAGAAATGATAAAAGGCCCTGTCCAAAAAGCATCAAACTTCCCATGGTTGCCTTTCTTCTCTTTTAATGAATCCCACTTCAAAACCAAATCTCCAACCTGAAAATTATTTGTCGTCGCCCTTTTGTCAAAAGCTTCCTTGATCTTCTTCTGATGTGTTGCAGACTTTTCAACCAACTGTTCTCTGATTTGATGTACCTCTGCTAAATCAGAGATCCTTTTTGCCATGTCCTCTTCCTCATTCTACTCTTCTTGGAAGAACTTTGCCACAGGGAGGGTTAACTAAATTGGGAATATAACCTCAGTGCCATATACCAGCTTGAATGGAGAATTCCCTTTGGATTTCTTGGTGGTCACTCTGTCAGCCCACAATGCATATTTGAGCTTAGAATCCCAATTCTTCTTGTTGTCTTCCAACAACTTCTTCATTATCCTTATCAAGCTCTTATTGGAAGATTCTACTAGACCGTTTCCTTGAGGGTAATATGAGGTGGAATGAACCAGCTTAATGCCCATTGAGTCACCCATGTCCACCAATTCTTTTGCCTTGAAGGCTGTTGCATTGTCTGTGATCAATTTATGTGGGCAACCAAATCTAGTGAAGATATTCTTTTTCAAGAACCTCATGACCACATTATGATCAACCTTTCTAGTAGGGATGGCTGTAATCCATTTAGTGAAGTAATCTGTGGCTACTAAGATCCATCTGTGCTGGCCACTGGAATGTGGATTGATTTCTCCAATGAAATCCAAGCCCCACTGCTGAAAAGGTCCATTAGCATGTATGGGTTTTAAGGGCAGGGACTTCAACTGTTGCTTTCCTTCAAATCTTTGGCACCTATCACAGGATTTAACAAATAAGAAGACATCAAAAAATAAGGTGGGCCAATAGTATCTAGCTCTGAGAATCTTGTGGGCTGTAGTTTTCCAATAATGATGTCCTCCACACATGCTGGAATGAAACTGCTACATGACTTCAATGGATTGTTCTTTGTCCAGACACCTTAGCAGAATTCCAGAGAGATCCCTCTAGTAAAGCAGATTTTCATGAATGTGATATTTGGTTGCCCTGAGCTTAATAGTTCTAGCTTGGCTTGAGCTAAGGCCTTGAGGAATTTCTAGCTTCAGCAAAAATTGAGCTATTGCAGTGTACCAATCACAAGAAGATAAATTTTCAACCAATGGCCAATTTTTCCTTGGTTTAGTTGTTTCTTCTTCTATCTAACTATTCTATGAAATTGTGCTCATGATATTTATGTCCAGCATTCTGCAATTTTCTTCTACCATCAGTCTGGTAAGGCCCTGACCTCTGACAAGCTTAGTGGGCTTTAGTTCTATGTTAAATTCAATAAGCTTTACAATCCATTTAGCCCGTCTCCCATCAGCATCGGGCTGCGTTAGAACATCTTTTATTGAAGCAGAGGGTACATATGCAATTATCTTGGAATGTAGAATGTAAATTCTGAAAGCTTTCAAAGATTTGATAAGAGCATATGCCTGCTTTTCAATGATATCATACTTCAGCTCAACACCCCTTAATTTTTTTGCTGAAAAATGCCACTGGATGCTCTGAGCCTTCCTCATCTGCTTGCAATAAGACTGTTGCAAGGGTGTCATCAGAGGGAAATGAAAATATATCGAACTCCTTGTTGTAATCTAGGCTAACTAAAGTGGGAGCTTCCATGATAGCTTTCTTAATGGTTTCAAAAGATCTTCTTGCTGTATCAATCCACTTGACTTTTGACCCCTTTCTCAACCTGGAGGTAATATGCTTCACAAGATTTGAAAAATTTGGGATAAATCTCCTTACAAAATTTATCTTTCCCAGAAAGGACTAGATATCCTTCTTTGATCTCGGGACCAACAAGGTTTGTATTGCTCTTACTCTTTCTGGGTCAATCCAGACACCTGGAGCAGAAACAATATGTCCTAATAGCTTTCCTTCTTCTAAAGCAAACTGTGACCTTTTAGGATTGACTGAAATCCCAAACCTTTTGCACTTTAGGAACACTTTCTTCAAATGTTGAAATGATCATGATGGCTACTGGAGTACACTATTATATCATCAAGGTAGACAAGGACAAACTTATCCTTCTCTCCTACAAATGCTATATCCATAGCTCTCTGAAAGGTGGCTCCAACATTCATCAACCCAAAAGGCATCTTTGAATACATAAAAGTGCCCCAAGGAATGGTGAATGCAGTCTTTTCTTGATCATCTGGATGTATAGCAACTTGGTTATATTCTGAAAATCCATCCAGGAAAGACATCACTTTGGCTCCTGAGACCTTCTATAACAAACGCTCCATCTTGGGCAGAGGATAATTATCTTTCTTAGAGCATTTGTTTAAGTTTTTGAAATCGATGCAAAGCTTGATTTCTCCACTTTTATTCCTCACCACCACCATGTTGGCTACTCATTTTTAATATCTGAGAGGGACTATGATTTTGGCAGCCAATACGTTCTTGATTTCCTTTTCAATCAGCGGGAGGAGCAAAGGATTTATTGGCCTCAGTTTCTACTTGAAAGGAATGGTGTATTTTTCTAAAGGGATTTTATGCTAGATGATCTTTTTGTCATATGTTTTTAGGTCACTATATCCCCAGGCAAAAACATCGGCAAATTTCTTCATTAAATTACAGTACTCAGAACTTTGGGCAGCAGACAAATGTGTGGACAGATTTATATGCCTTGGACGTTCTGGACTCCCTATATTATGCCTATGGACTATAGATTAGTCTTCTTTTTAGGCAGCCTTATAAGGCACATCATTTTGGTCAAACAACTTTTCTAATGGAACCAGACCCTTAGGTATATGTGCTGGGTAGTTCGACAATGTTATCTTTACCAATTATGTTTCTAAGCTAGGATTG
Source organism: Pinus tabuliformis (assembly GCA_031772625.1). Classification (NCBI taxonomy): domain Eukaryota; kingdom Viridiplantae; phylum Streptophyta; class Pinopsida; order Pinales; family Pinaceae; genus Pinus; species Pinus tabuliformis. The sequence continues at coordinate 678,346,342 of CM062805.1, read as the reverse complement.
GGGATTTTCTTCCAAGGCTTCATTCTCTTGTTCAATTTGCATTTCAGAAAATTCATCATTGACTTTCATAAACCTATTCACTTCATCATCATCTTCAAAAAATTTCCAATGCTTGACATTATCAGGCAAGGATGGTCTGTATTTCATCCGAACTTCATAAACTAGTCTGGGAGGCATGGGAGGAATAAACATTTTAGCAGACATAGCAAGGGAATCAGTAAGCTAAGTTTTTACTCTAGGGATATATGAGATACAAAAATTATCAAAAGAATCTTTGAGTCTCCATACCTCATCTCTGTATCCTTTCAGCCTTGGGTGCTTTGCTTGAAATGTTTTGTTTACTTGCTAAATCATAAGGTCAGCATCTCTGAACGCCTTTATGTTCCTAATTTCTCTGTCCTTAGCTGCATTGAGACCTAATATCAGAGCTTCATACTCTGCTATATTGTTTGTGACTTGGAAAGCTAGCTTAAAAGATAGATGTGTGCTTTCTTGTTTTAGAGATATTAGCAGCACCCCTACCCCTACGGTTTCCTTGGAACATGCTCCATCAAAGAACATCTCCCAAACTAGACTTTCTTGCTCTCCCTCGGCCCAGACTACTGGTTTCTTGATCCGCATTGAGGCCTTCTGGGATTCTTCAATTTGGAGAATACAAGCTCCAAAATTAGTGTCCACAAAATATATGGGATGATTAGAAGGGTTCTTCTCATCACTAATGATGTAGGCCAGTTGTGCTTCTCTGTACAATCTCCTACTTTCCAAGCCAAAGTCTGGGACAATGGCATAAGATAAATCATTCTGTAGTGTCTCACCTAGTCTCTTAATCCACCCTCTAGACAGCAGCATGCCAAACTTGGGAGGGACATCTGCTACCACAATATCCATAATCGTGCTCTTCATGGGCAACTGAGTTAGGGTAATGGCCAGGTCTTTGATTAATCCTAGGCATTTTACCTTTCTTGAATCAAATGAGAATAAGTCATGATATGCTCTAGTGATATCAAGGCCTAACTCTTCCATGACAGCTTTAGGCATCAAATTGTGGCTGGCCCCTATGTCTAGAAGGCAGTTATGGAGGGTTTTGTCATGAATGGTCAAGGAGACATAAAATGATGGAGAATTATGATCAGCAGGTTTAGTCATTGGGCTAAGCACAACTGCAGGTTTATCATCTTGAAAATTGATGTAGTCAGTGGAGGCTGATGAGGCTTTTAGCTCAAGGGCATCAAGGATAGGCTTCCTAAAATCTTCACTCTTTACAAGCTCTATCAGAGGCACAAATATTTTTAACTTCTGGACTTCTGATTCAAAACTAAAAGGGTAAGGGGACTTGTCAGGACCTCTTACCTCTTGAGCTAGTTCTTTGAGGATGACATGATCAACTGTTGGCCTTTTTTGTCTGATATTATGTTGCTCTGTGGGGACAGCAGCTCTTTGGGCAGGATTCTCCCTTACATTGTTTTCTTTTGACCTCAGATTATATCTTTGCTGCTCATCAGTCTGTAAAATAGCCTCTCTATCCCACTCTTAACTGGTTGGCTCCTGTAGTAATGATTCTTCATAGGTAGCCAATGTCAGAAAGGCATCACTGCCTTTATCTTCCATGTAATGAATTTCATCCTCTTCTTCAAACTGCTCCTTTTCCATGACTACTTTTTGGAAGGGAGCCTTCATTCTTTGCTGTTCCTTTGCTTCTCTACCCTTCTGAATGATCTACAATTGCTCATTTTCTCTTCTGAATGGATTTGGGTTTCTTGGAGCAAATGTGTTTGGAAGCCTTGCTTTTCCAGAGCTCTGTTCAACTTTCAGCATAGATATCTCAGTAGCCAATGACTCTATCATTTTAGTCATCTTATCTAATTTTGGTTCTCAAGATGAAGTAGAGGAAGAGGAAGCCTCACCTCTCTACCTCCTTCTATCAGCATGACTTTTGAGCTTTTCTGTAGCCATGATATTGGACTCCACCTCAAGGGTTGCATCCTGCATTTTAGCTAGAGTGGCACATATTCTTTCTCTCAAAAGCTGGCAGAAATGAGAGTCAAAAGCATTGGCATAAGTGAGTTTGGCAGAGGTGCAGGTAGGCTTTACTTCAGCTGGTATCTTACTATACATACGGTTAAATCTTTTATTAAAATCAGGCAATGATTCCCCATTCTCCCTCTTTAGGTTTCCAAATTCTGTATGGTAATAGAGAAAGTCTTTCTTATCTCCCAAATGCTTAAAGAATACATCATCTAAGGCTTCAATGTCTGCTATGGACCTACGGGACAATTCTCTGAACCACTTTCTAGCCTCTCCATCGAGGCTCTGAACAAACACTCTCATCCACACATCATCCTCATTGATATCTAGGTTATCAGCATAACTATAAAAAGATTCAAGGTGTTCTTCAGCTGTTACTCCCTGTGTACCAATGAACTTGGGCATATGCTTTTGATACTCTCCAGCAGGCATGACATTCAAAGGAACAGGCAAGACCAAGGGTCCATACCTAGTAGCTATGATTCTTTCCATCTTTGTGGGTGCTTGCTGGCCTGCCATGACTGGGGTAGGTGGAAGGATTCTGGAAGTTTGAACAGTAGGGAGCAGTGAAATGGATGACAGAGACAAAGGAATATGATGGATATTATGGGAGGCTTTCTTTGGACTGAGATCCAAAGGGGAACTAGATGAACAAGGAGCTTTATGAATCTCTGAAGGTATTTCTTCACTAACAATGTTAGGCTCTATATCTTCAAACTCTATATTCTCAGCTATAATCTTTTCTTGCAGAGATACATAAGATTTCTTAGGCTTACCTAATCCTGATGCTCCTTTTTGTGATGTTTTCATTTGCTTAGCAATCTTCTTAGGGTCAGGCAATGGATCGGTTGGTGATTTCTGAGGATTTATCTAGGTATGCCTCACAAACTAAGCCAGAACTATAATGTGCAGTCGCCACTAGGTTGGTCCTCCAATAGAGTCACCAGATAGATGATTACAACCAGAAATGTGTCCAAACTTTGTCTATCATCAAAGCTGGAATTGTGTCATTGTCCCAGGGAAACTGAGCTTCAATCTCCTCTCCCTGGCAATGGCACCAATTTATGTTACCACCCCAATAAACTCTCCTAGGTTGTAGCTCAGAGATGCTCGGGAACATTACAAATTCAACTTATTGTTGCAAATGGATGAATGGAAGGAATGATGCTTGTTCAAGCCAGATAACCACTTCTACTATGTTTAACTCCAGACATGCGTGAACACCCCCAGACTACAAGGCTTTAAACCACCAATTACTCAAAATTTAAGGATTGAGTGAATATGGAGAATACTGAACACACCAGCAGATGCACAAGACCCTGTGAGGGCCGGCTGCAACCAATAAAGAAGTCTGCAAATCTAATTTTCTATGCACAGATAAGATGACAGCTCTCTGGCACTAGGTGAAAAGAAACCTGAATAGCTCATTCACTAATACATACAAGACTTTAACACAGAGATAGGATGACCCTTTCTCTAATGCTAAACATCAAGAGCTCAGAAATACAACATATCAGGCATAACTTAGAGTAGAATAAGGATGAAAAGTGAGTAATTAAAAGCAAAAGAAGCTTGTATTAGCTGAAAATGAAGACGAGATGTTGTAAGTATCAAAATAGTTACAGTCTCCAGAAGTTGAAGCTTACATCAAAACATCAACCATCAACCCTGATTACATCTTGTTTCTAGGTATATATAGAGTTTCATTACAAAGGCACTCGGCCATTCTATGTATGGAGGGGTCATAATTGACCACCAACCGCTTTAATTGCCTGATGGAGTTTGAGTGCGATTTCTTGTTGTAGTGGATAAATTTGATCTTTTGGGGTGCTCTACTATCCTCTTAGGTGGCTGGAGTGTCCTTATCCATCAAGTTCCATAACTGCTAAATGCAGCTACCTACTCGTACTCGGTCCTTTTCCTCCTTGGCCATACTGCCTGTTGAATGCGGTTGTTGCAGAGCAATTGCTACTAGTACTGGTGAGACGGTCACCTTTTTCCTTCAGGTGCATGGGATGGTCAGGGGGTGTGGACTGAGTGGCGAAAGGACAGACTAGATGAAGGAGGAAGATCAGCTGTCGGATTGAGGGGATCGATGGCGGGGACAGCTTAGCGGAGGGTATGGAGAGAGATGAGAGCGGAGTGATTGTGGGCCATTAGATCGGGGTGCGGAAATCAACGGCTATACATAAAAGGCGATGAGGTGTTGCAGAGGTGTGAGGTCATGTGGATGCGGTGCTTTGGGGCTTTAAACCTTGTGCTTGGGGCTTGGAGAAATAGGGTTTACGCTGGGTACTAAGGGATAAACGAAGGCAGTGGGGGTGAAAGGGAGGGATTGGGGCGAAGGAAAAGAATGAGGATTCTCATTGTGGCTTTCTTTTGGGCATAGTCATCCTAACCAAGCTTATAGTTAGCCTTCAAAGGACCATAGTTATAGCAGAGCTAACAGGTCCAAGCACATCACTGTGCACAAGTTCTAATATCTACTTTTCCCTCTTACTACCAGAGGGGAAACTCACCCGATTCTGCTTCCCATGTACACAATTTTCACAGAAATCAAAATCCAGAGAGCTATTACTCATACCTTCTACCATACCTTTACCATGAAGTATTCGAAGGCCTTTCTCTCCAATATTTCCAAGCCTTTGATGCCACAACATGGTCTTCCCTCTAGAGACGACTAGATTTTCTGCTCCACTTTCAGGAACCACAGAACTATTGCACCCATCAATAACAGTGCTACCTTGCAGCTTGTACAGAGTTCCAATCATAACTCCCCGCATCAATACTAGTGCTCCCCGAACCATCTTGCAGGTATCCTTCTCGAACACTGTTTCTACACCTGCATCATCTAGCTTGCTTATAGAAATTAGATTTCTGGCTAATGCAGGAATATGTAGAACGCCAGGAAGTGTTCTAGCCCTTCCACCTTGCAGCTTCAACATTACTTTTCCTCAACCAATGATTCTAGCCTTCCTGTCATCCCCCAAGAAGACATTACTGCCATCGTATTTCTGATACTCACAGAACCACTCTCTATGGGGAGTGAAGTGAAAGGATGCACCTGAGTCAATCAACCATGCCTCATGATCTACATGTGTACTTGAAGAAGCCAAGTACACATCCCCACCTTCATCTAACGTGGTTTTCGCCTCTGCAGAAGGAGTATCATCAGATCCCTTTCCTTTATCTGGAGTTTTAGATTTATAGTCCCTTTTGATGTGCCCTTCCTTTCCGCATTTCCATCACACCACCTTTACAGGTTTTCCTAGAGATTTAGATCTCCCTCTAGATTTAGATCTCCCACTCGATGACTTATTTTTGCTTATGTTCTGCGACCATCCTCGTACAAACAAGGCATCACCATTCTGGCTCTCCATATTTTTCTATCTCATCTCCCCCATTAGCAAGGCTAAGACTATTTCATCAAACTGCAAGGCAGTTGCATTGCTACCTATTGCAATAACTAGACTATCCCATGAATCTGGTAGAGAACACAACAAACTGATGCACTTATCTTCATCTGAAATTTTAATATCAACAGATGCTAACTGACTTACCAAAGTATTAAATGCGTTCATATGCTCTATCACCGGGTCTCCATCTTTCATCCTCAGGTTATATAGCTTTTTCCACAAGAACAGTTTATTCACCAGAGACTTAGATTGGTACAAATTCCCTAACTTGTCCCACAAAGCCTTCGAAAAAGCTTCCCCTGATACATTCAACAATACTGAATTTGAGACACACAATCATATTGTGCTTTTTGCCTTCCGATCCAACTTCTTCCATTCTTCATCGGACACTCCCGTTGGTTTAGTACCCAGATCTACCGCAATCCACTGATCTTTATCCACCAACAAATCCTCCATCCTGAGTTTCCACAACTCAAAACTCTAACCATTAAATTTCTTGATCTCTATCTTTCCACTGCTTGCCATCTTCTTTCACCACCAAAATCAATCTCGTAGATCTCCCACTGAATAGGGTCTACCATAGGCTCGAGTGAAACCCCTCAGCAACAAAGGCGTCCCCTTGAAGCCAAAACAAATCTGATACCAAATGTAGTTTTTAACCCCGTACAGAAATTACCTGCATACGAATTCTAAAACACAAAAAAATAAACAATGCGAGAGCATAACACATAAAACACATATACACAGAGATTTTCCCACTGGATCTCAAAACCAAGACTACCAGCTTGATTTTTCATTATGTTCCTTTCAATGTTACAATACATATTTATACATGCTGAAGCATCCAATACCATGGACCAAAAACCATCGCGTCCAAAAACATGTGCGAAAATCATGCACAAAACCATAGGTGGGTCCGCCCAACCTAAGATAGGGTCCAAAACCAAAATTTTATAAAGTGGGGTTACGGGTGCCCTTCAAACCCCCTGTTAACTACATGGAAAGAATATAACACAACCCAACAATCTCTGTGTAGAATAATGTTTTGCTATGTTGTAAGCATGCTGCACATAACATAAATGTTCATCCCAAAGCTTAGGATGCTTGCTGCAATATCCTCTGAGCAACTGGATCACTATCCTATTGACCACTTTGGTCTGGCCATCAGTTTGTGGATGAAAAGATGTACTCTTCTTCAGTTAGGTGTCCATCAGTTCCCACAGATTTGACCAAAAGTTCCCCACAAATCAGGTGTCTCGATCAGATACAATGGAAGTGGGTAATACAAAATGAACCCATACATGTTGAAAGAACAATTTTGTAGTTTGTTCAGCTATAATATGTTTATTACAAGGTATCAAAATACACATTTTGTTGAACCTATCCACAACAACATACAGGTAATCATAACCTTTCCTAGATTTAGGTAGTCCTCCAACAAAATCCATGGAAACACTTTCCCAAGGGTGAGAAGGAGCTAGTAATGGAGTGTACAAGCCTAGTTTTCTATTGTTGGGCTTGCTTTTAGCACACATAGGACACCCTCTTACATATCAAGAAACTGTCTTGTTCATTTCTGGCCAATAACAAAATCTTTGTAGTTATGCAACTGTTTTACTTACCCCAAAGTGACCTGATATTAGAGAAGTGTGTGCTTCTCGAATTATCTTTACTCTTTCAGTTTGTGGAATGCATAGCTTCTCACAATGATATACATGCCGGTCCTTTACATGATAATCAAATTCTTCTACTCATTTGCCTTGACTTAAAGTTGCATATACATCTTTGAAATCTATATCTTGAGCATATTGTTCAATGTAGCTCTCATGTAACATAGAATTATGCTTAAGTATAGTATATGCATTTATAATGGGTCTAGATAACATATCTGCAACTTTATTGTGTATGCCCCTTTTATATCTGATGACTAAATGAAACTATTGTAGAAAACCCATTCATCTATAGTGTCTTGATTGCTGCGACATAGTTTGGGAGTGTAGATATTGAAGTGGTTTATGATCAATATGTATTACTGTCTCTTTGCCCATTAAGTAATGTTTCCACTTTTTCACACTCTGTACTAATGGATACAGTTCTTTATCATATGTAGGATAGTTAACTACTGTAGAATTAACTGTCTCAGAATGATAGCATATGGGTTTACCATGCTGTGTCAACACTGTTCCCATGGCATAGTCACTGACATCTGATTGGACCTCAAATGGTCTTTGAAGATCAGGTAGTGATAGTACATGTGTTGTACTAATATTTTCTTTCAAGGTGTTGAAGGCTTTCTGCTATTTTCCTCCCCACTAAAACACCTTGTTCAATCCTATTAAAGCATGTAAGGGAGCTGCAATTAAGGAAAACATAGAAATGAACTTTCTCCAATATTGTGCTGCCCCTAAGAAGCTTCTAACTTCTGTAGCAGATTTGGGTTTAGGGCAGTTCACAATGACTGCCACTTTAGAGGGATCTATCTTCAATTCACCACCCCCTACTATATGTCCCAAATAATTCAAAGCTGTTTTGCCAAATTCACATTTTGAGAGTTTAACATGAAGATTTTCTCTTTTCAAAACATCTAGTGTCTGCTTAACATGCTTTAAATGTTTTTCCCATGTTTTGCTAAATATTAGAATGTCATCTAGATACACAATAACAAAATCATCAAGAAAAGGTCTGAGTACATCATTCATTAATCTCATGAAAGTAGCAGGAGCATTAGTTAAGCCAAAAGGCATAGCCGGTCACCCATACAATCCCTGCTTTGTTTCAAAAGCAGTCTTCCATGCATCTTGTTCTGAAACTCTGACCTGATGGTATCCATTGTGCAAGTCTAGCTTGGAAAAATAAACAGCTTCTTTCAATTGATCTAAAAGTTCATCTATGTGAGGAAGGGGATAACAATTTTTTATTGTTATCTTATTCAGTGCTCAATAATCAATGCACATTCTCCACAAGCCATCTTTCTTTCTCACCAAGACGATTGGTGACCCACATGGTGATGTGCTAGGTCTAATGAACCCTTTCTTGAGCAACTCTTGCACCTGCTTCTTGATTTCTGCGTTCTCTAAATCAGACAACTTATAGATTCCAATGTTAGGCAACATAGCATCTTGCTGCAAAATAATATCATGCACTATTTCCTTTTTGGGTGGCAGACCTTTAGGTTCTTAAAACAAGATATCATACTCTGAAACAACCTTTTCTAAATCAGCTTGATGTTTTGCATTACAACCCTCAAATACATTGGTTTTATTAGGTTTCTTTTCCTTTACAACCATCAGTAAGAATTGTTTGCATGAATTTATCATTCGTTTCATCTACCCTAGGTTTATGAGAGTATAATTATTCTTGAGCTTGTGAGCTCTTACAAAGTATTCGATTCCATCTTTAACAAGTAGATACTTGTTCTCAGCTATATAGAAAATAACTTTTATGTCATACAAGTGAGGACTTCCTTAAAAAATTCCACATATATCCAAAGGAATTATGTCTAACTCAACATCATCTACAAATGCTGACCCAAAAGAAAACTTGAGTTTGCGTTGTCTAGTCACTTGTAGTTGTGCTTTATCATTCAACGATCCTAATGGGTAATTTTTCTTGTGAGGTGTAGTTGCTAATCCCAACTTCTTTACAATTTCTTTATAAATTAAATTTACTTGTGAGCCACTATCAAACAAAGTATCAATATTTTGATGTTTCGAAACAACTCGAATATGGAGAAGCTCATGTCTTTTTCTCTCATTTTCTTCATCAATAGTAGATTGTGCAGAATTACTAGTAGATGCTTTAGAATTATTACCTTTTATACCTGTGGCTGCAATGGCTGTTTCATCTCCTAAATCTGACCCCAAATCTTTCTAAATAGTTGCAGCAGTCTTCTTCTTCATGCCCTCAAACTTCTTAGACCTCAAATCTGGATGCAGAATCCAATAGTGCTCATCATCATGCCCATCTTTTTTATAGTGAGTGCATGAAGCCTTGCTTTTCTGTGTAGTGTTAGCCTTCCTTGCTTTACATTTCTTCTTTCTTTTCTCCTTATTCTTTCTTGCAGTGGGTTGGGATGATCCCCCAACTTCTAGACTTCCATTCTTTCCTCTAGCTTCTAGATGAGTAGCTTGTACAGATACCTCATCTATACTAGTGGGATTAAACATGAGGATAGTGTGCCTCATGTAGATGTGTAGACCACCAATGTACTTCAACAGAGTCTTAGGTGAGTCTAATGAGATTCTTAGAATCAATGCTCTCTTTCTAAATTCTTGAGTGTATCCTTGTACACTTTGCCCTTTCAACTGTCGAAGAGTTTGCCAGCTCATCATAGCTTGTTGCATGTAGGCCAATGGATAGAGCTGCTTTTTGATTGCAGAAACAAATTCACTCCAGATAGAGATAGTCTTACCATGTCTCTTTGGGTCAGCTTGGGTCCTACCTTCCCACCAAACCAAGGTAGTCCCTCCAAGTCGTAGGCTTCCCAGCTGAATCTTGCTCTTTTCTGAGTCGATACTCTGCACTCTGCAACAAACATCAATTTGTCTAATTCAATTGTCCAGCTTTTCTGCATTCAACTCTCCATCATATATAGGTAAATAAAATTTAACATCTAGTTTAATCAAAGATGCCTTCTTTTTATGTTCAGTGCTATTAGGCATTGTGAGAAAGCATTTTTCTTTCCCTTTTCCTTTTGAGTGGTAATGGAGGAAAGACTATCTTCTCCTTTGTCTTGTTTGGAGCCTGATGAATCTTCATCCTTGTGTTTTCTAAAGTCCCTATACATTTCCTCTACCATGGACCTTATGGCTAGGAAAGTATCTATGAATTAAGGGTCTGGCCCTATAGAACCTTCTTCCAACATTGTCTTCAGAGGGGAGACTCTCCCAATTTCAGGATTAGTTTTGACCAACTCTACTCCTAATTTGAACTTTGATCTAGTTGGCATTCAACAACTAAATCCAACACAATCTTGTCTAACCTTAACAGTCTTTTGCTCTGATACCACTTGATCTGAAAATCACTCATGAGTGATCTCATTTAATTAATTAATGAATGAAGGTATTACAGACTCATGCATTGGTGTGCGTCTATGTTATCTTAGGCAACGGATCGATCAGATTGCGAAATACACAGACACTAGAAAATGGAAAACAGTAAGAGAAATATAGTAAGAAAATACAAGAACACAACAAATTAATAAGGAGTTCACCCTATCCTCCAGGGCTACGTCTCCGGTCCAGCTTTCAGCGGTGGGATTCTTTTATTGTGTCTTTGAAGCAGAGTTTTTATAATGAGGAGCTCAATTTGAGTCTCCTGGAACAAATAATGCTTAGTAGGCTGGTTCTTGGATCCCCCAAGCCACTAGAATGCATAGACTCTTCATTACCAAGTCTTGACCTCACTACTATTAATGGGATGAGTCCAATCTAGTACTCAGTTCCTGACAGATATCCTCACAGGGATTGCTTGAACCTCTTAAGCCTAGTTCTGTCTGCTTGATGCTGCCTTAAATCTGCAAGTCAGCTCGGCTGTCTATTTTCTGCTTCTTGCTTCACTGTGTCCTTCTTCCTTTTCACTGTTCCCCTTTCTTGTTCTGTTTTTTTTTGTTTGTTCATGGCTTAAAGCCAATTTGTCTCATGACTGCTCGCTTCCTCTTCCGCCCCTTAGGATCACCTGCTACTATTCACTTGGAGTTCCTTGCCTCTACATCATCACGACTATGTAATGTCTCATAGGGAAGTGGCCACTTGTCCTCTCACGAACTGTGCCAGCTCTTCCTCAAACAGTTCGGTATTTTGGTTATGCTATGTAATGATTAATCTGCCAACTCAGTGGTCAAATCAAACTTTAGAATTTTATATGTCACAGCTTATTTCTCCCTCCAGATCTAGTTTCTCATCGGGCGCAATCTCCGCTGTTAGATCTGGATCCCCCAGATCCTACAATGTTCGCTCTTATTGCGCGGTTGACTTGCTCGACCGTTAGCCCACGATGAGAGGTGATTTTCTCTCTCACCTGCTGGACATGCATCATGCAATGTGTGGAATCACTTGTTCTCTACCAAATCCACTTACCGCCCAAAGTGCCTCTGATATTCCGTCGGTTTTGGAGCGTGGAACCCACCTTTCGCTTTAGCACTTTCCCTATATTTTCCCAGCTTCCTATGGGACTGAGCACTCAGGGCCTTTCCTTCTCGAGGGGTTTTCCTCGCAATGCGTGATTAGTGCTAATCATGCATCAGAAACAACCTCCATTTTCCGATCTGGAATTCCTAACTGCCAGTTTGTGTCCTACGCCATCTCCATGGGCCTCGGTCAGCCCACTTTGACCGAGGTCCTCATCGTTCCTTGCTAGCTACAAACTACCACTGTTCAGAGGTCCTTCTTGATATCTCTTTGTTCACAAGTTTTTGAAGTCTGTCCTGATTTGATACAGTCATATCATTTTGATAATTTTTCATGGATCCAATTCGGATCACGTAGTTATCAACTCTTGTAGTCCCTTAACTACTTTATTGTCTCATAGTAGCTTCATGCACGTCTCTAGAAAGGTAGTTAGCATAGATGGATCCATTTTTGACTCAGTTTGATCCTTGCTACTGGAAGTAGAAGCTTCCGTGAAGCTCTTCTTAGCTTCCATAATTGTTTCCTTCGTGGGTTCCAAGTCAAACTCAAGTTTCTTTGTAGGGGCCTTGCAAACCCTTCTATCCTCCTGAGGCTGCTTCCTATGATCCTCTCTCGTAGCGGCACCATTCCTGAGCACCATGTTCACGTTAGGGTCCCCTTTGTGCGGTTCAGCCTTCATCATTTGGATGTTCTGACTGGGAGTAGACTAAAGCACCCCTTTCTCACACATTTGTGCAATTAGTGTAGGGAAATCTACTCCTTCGTGATCAAATTGGTAATAGTACGGGCAACATGTTCTGGTCGGGTTCATGTAGTCATGGACGTAATGCCCAGGTCCTCCACAATTGTAACAGATTAATTGCCTGTGCCCTCGTCTAGGTCCCATTCCTCCTCATCCTCATCCATGTCCCTGTAATCCTCCACGTGCTATTGTTGCAGTGGGATCCTGACCTCGTGCCTCCATCTGCATCCTGTAAGTAGATGCCCGATCCATCAGAAACTCATAACTTCAGCAATTTCGTTCTTCATGGCCCATCAATCTACAAAAATTGCAAAATAGCTGCTTGGGGCGTTGTATAAGTTTTTGCAATAGATGACAGTTTTCTGTGTTGTGCTTTCCTCCCACCTGATAGATCACGCACCAGAGTGCAGGAACCGTGCTTTGCCCCACTTGTGCCTCTGGTCGCAATGGCATTAGTTCCCCCCTACCAAATAGTTTGCGACTATCGGTCAATGATCCTTATCGTGGCCCTGACCTTTACTCTTTATGCACCACACCTCTTCACGTGCCTCTAACCGAGGCACCTTTTCTTGTTTCAAACTTTGCATCTCTAAGCATAGGTTTTGTAGTTGCATGTGGATTTGTGGAACTCCCAACCCCAGATCCTGTATTGGTGTTTCTTGCAACCTCATCGCTATCTCTAAGGCTTCAGCTTGGGTTGAGATCTTTTGTCTGACAACATCGTCCTCAAGTGTGGTGTCAAGGACACCACAAACCATGTGCGATGTTGCACATATGTCAACGCCATGTTAGCCTTACGTATTGTACTCTTCAATCTTTGATCTATATCCCACGGAGTTTCACCAGGTAGCATCACGATCTACTTGAACCCAATGATCGATTGCGTCTTCGATTTTGGCAAGCTAAATTCTTTGTTTAATGCATCCTGGATAGCAGCTATTCCTGCATTCAGGTGATCGTTGAAGTAATTTATATAACACATCAACGCGTGATCCTGCAGCGCACTTACCAAAGTAGCCTTTTTTATTTTATCATCCGTTACACCTTGGGCTTCCCATACAGCCTTTACCATGAACCAAAATTGATTTGGTTCTTCATTTCCTACGCCTCTAAATACAGGCAACTTGATCACACTTGCCATTCCAACCCTCGGTGGTGGCGGAGGGGGGTTATCAGCAGAATGCACTGCTTTACCAATTGGACAGTGCTTCTTAGAGAGAACCCTGCAAGCTCCTCCTTGCTTTCTCGTGAAAGTGAAATCAGGGGATTATTCTCTAATCCTTCGGTCCCTCGGTAACCTCTTCTGCTCCACGTTACCCTAGACATCAATGGATGTGCATAACCTGTTTTTCACATAACAGCATTTTAATCCAAGTATTCAATGATTTGATGTACTTACCCCGCATTCCTTGGAGGAAGTGCCTTTCTGCTTCGCTGTAACTCAGATTCATGTCTATCATGAACTCAGTGATAAACCCTCCTATTATTCGATCCAACCAGTGATCTATTGCCCGTGCGATTTTATCTTCAAATTCTTCTAGCCTATGCACCAACTCTGGAGTCCACATGATGTGCTGATCCAATCTGCACCTTCCCTGACTCTCAGCGAGCCTCGTGATCCACTCATACAGCCCTGTCGAGAAGGACATGAAGAAGATCTCATGGATTTCGATATATCTATAAAGATCTAGCCACCGTTCCTCAGATATCTGCGGATTTTTGTTTTCCTGTACCATGAACTCGTGAAGCTTCTGATCCAACCAATCTTCAAGTTCTTTCTTTGTAGGGTTCTAGTGTTCTGACATCAGACATCCCTTAGGTAGATCTTGGTCCCAGCAATGGAACTATTCGTTGGCTTATTGGGGCCTGACCCGGGTTCAGAAGAGTTATTATCCAAACAAATCCCACACTACCGTCCCTTTCGGCAATAGTCCACAGAGCGCGGACTGAAGTCTCACCTGAGGTAGTAGGGGAGGGTGTTGGAACCAGGTTTCTGAACCCTTGGGATGTCTTGATGTGTTCTGGAGGGATCATGAACTGATCTGTGCCCTCACGCCACTCTGCACGCTATCAGGCTTCTGCATGGATCCGCACCGATGCGCTCTTGTTAAATTATGAGTTTATTATAGATCCAATCTACTTCTTAAGATGTTTAAGCAAACATTTGATAGCAACAACCATTGTGCGCAATCATAAATATGCATAAATTCAGAACATAAGCAATAGATCGATTCATAATAAAGCACACAATGATTTAGAAACTCTTATCTTTATTTATCTCCTTCTCAGTACAACCAGATCCGCCCTGCGCACTCTGTTGCAGGGGTTCGTGCACACAGCTACAGACTCTACCAGGCCTCTGTGCACACAGCTGTAGAGCCTCTATTTATCTACCAGCACCCTTGACTCGGACTTACAAACGCAGAGAGAATATTGCCTTCATAAACCCATAACATTAAGATCCAAAACAAAAAATGACCTCTAACCTTAGAGCGTTGCTCTATTTATACATTCCCATGGTTCGCGGACCATGGGCAGGCCGATTCACTTTCTATTTTCTTACATTATTTTCAGGCAGACAACCCTCTGACTCGACCTATTACATTTCATGGTCCGAGCACTTCACGGAACTTTTTACAATATCGTTACCGTATCTTATGGACTTTAAGCCCCAAAACTATTACGCGGGGCCTCTACTACCCAACATGACCCATAATCGTGATGTTGGTTGTTGATGAAGTAGCAGGTGCCTACATAGCATGGGGTGGGTGGGCACATCTCCAAATAACCAGCCAAATGCTGCTATGCTAAAACTAATGAATGTGAAGCAAGTCCCTACTAAAGTTGGGTGGGAGGGCACGTCTCCAATGGGAACCCACACCGAATGCTACTCCAGAATTCTAATGCCTACCTCCCATACATTCAAGGAGTCACTGACAAGCTAGCCAAAATTCCCAGAAAGAAACATGTCAAAACTTCATTCAAACCTTTGTCTACTATTAAACAAAGAATGAAATCAGTAAAAGACAGCCAGGAACAGCTACAGCAGAAAGGTGTTTATATCATTAGCTGCTCTTGTGGAGAACAATATATAGGGGAAACCGGCAGGTCAGTGAGGATTAGACTTAAGGAGCATAGTGCAGATATCCGTAAAGAAAGAATGCGCTCTTCAGCTTTAGCTGATCATGTAGGTAAAACTAACCATCATATATGCCTCGAAGACACTAAGGTCATTGCGAATGAAAAACACCATTTCAAGCGGAAAGTTCGTGAGGCTATTGAAATCATTAAACACCCTCGTAACCTTAATAGAGATGGAGGCTTGGAAATTAGTAAAAATTGGAACCCTCTACTTACCCCCATTGAATAAGTTATCCCTTCCAATTATGAAAATCAAACCTAATCCTTTAGCTTTAGGCTCTTAAGAACTTTGCAAAAAAGAAAAATTATAGCTTTTAAGATTAGTTATATTAATTAAATATAACAATATAAAACTACTCTCACATGTTTAATTTTAATTAATAGTTGAAATAAAAATAAATAAATAAAAATAAAAATAAAATAAATTAATTAATTAACTAATTAATAAAAATAAAAATTAAATAAAATTAGCACAATTATAAAATTAATTAAAATAGAAATATATATATATATATATATATATATATATATATATATATATATATATATATATATATATATATATATATGTATATATATATATATATCTATATATATATATATATATATATATATATATATATATAGAACTTGTCCTGACGATGAACCACACTAGTTGGTTCCAAACGCGTCGACAAATGATATTCTATGTGATTTACGCTGAAGAATCTCTCATAAATTGAATATAGTAATTAAATATATATTAAATAAAAATAAAATAAAATTAATACAATTATAAAATTAAAGAAAACAAATATAAATATATATATATATATATATATATGGATATATAACTTTTAAATTAATTATAAAAATAAAATAAAATAAAATAAACATATATATATAGAGCTAGCTTTTAAATTAATTATACTAATTAAATATATTACAATATAATCTCACATTAAAAGATAAAATAAAATAAAATAAAATAAATAAATAATTAAATAAATAAATATTTATACAATTATAAAAATTAAACATTATTGACATTGAGAAAAGAAAATCAGTAACAATAATAATTATTTACTGAAGTATGTAATAAATAAATAAAATAAAATAAAATTAATACAATTATAAAAATAAAAATAAAATTAACACAAATATAAAAATTAAATAAATAAAAATAAAAATGGGATTAAATATTAAATGGTCGGCTTATCAACTCAACAGCCCTCCTTCACCATATTTATCACACGCTTTTCTCTTCTCTGTATATCAGTCCTGATGATGAGTCTTGGTCTAGGCTTGAAACGTCGACAAATAAAAATGATGAACACTGTGGAACAGCCGAATTCAGTCTCTCAGAAACCACTCCACAGAAATCTACGAACCAATATGGACATAACTTGGCCAATATAACTCAAAATATTTATTATAACCTATTTTTGGAAGAAGAAGGACCATTTTTCATCTTCCCATGTGTAGGAAATCCTTATCTAGACTCTCTAGAATCTTAGATTCGCGCTGCGATTTTTCCGCCATCACAAAAGTTCTAAAAATATAGTTGATTTTAAATCAATGATATCTCCCGCATCCGAACTCCGATTCAACCCATTTTTTTTTGAAATTGGGTTATTTTTCAATAGGAGCTCATATCTACAATATTTTACTAAAATTTTGCACAAAAAACTTCCAAAAACTATAGGAAAGTTGCCGTCCACAAGTTGTCATAAAAAAAATAAAAATCTACAACATAGCTGATTTAAAATCAACGATATCTCCCTCATCTAGACTCTGATTCAGCCGATTTGTTTTTTTGAATTTTCGTATTTTTTCACAAGGAATATAGATATGTGATTTTTTTGTAAATATTGCACCAAATCTTTCAAATCTGATATGCAAACTCGCCGCCCAAAAGAAAAAATCCTACAAAAAAATGAAAAAAGAAAAATTATTCCTGCTTTGCCCAAGAAAGTTCTCAATGGAGGTCGCAACACGTGCCTGAAGTTTGTTGAATATTTCTGCAAAAATTTGAAACTAAAATATGCACGAAACCCTCATTCTCATGGAATCGTAACCTGCTCTGATACCACTAATCTAGATCTGGGGGGCAGGCCCCCAAGATCTAAAAGATCGAAATGGATCTCAGGGGGGAGGCGACCAAGATCTGAAAAATTAAAATTGCCAAAAGAAAAAGAGTAGAATGCCCAATAAACAAAACCACAAAGAAATTTTTTATTAAAACATATAATAATTGTAAGGACTACATTGTGGTGGACCATCTGTCCTTTTACAAAATTCAGCTTGTTACTTATAGTATTTTTCAGTTAGAATACCACAGGTCAATTCCATGGGTGAATGAATACCATGGGTGGATGTCACAATGCCACGGGACAATTCCATGCGTGAATGAATACCATGGGTAAATGTCACAATACCACGGGTCAATTCCATGGGTGAATGAATTCCAAGGGTGGATGTCACAATACCATGGGAAAATACAATGCGTGAATGAATGCCATGGATGGATGTCACTTACAATACCATGGGTGGATAATTACCATGGATGGATGAGCATTCAAATCAATCTCACTAACCTCCATGCAAGCATCACAGAGCCTCAAAGGAAGGTAGGTACTCTATGCTTTGCCTTTCTTAGTTTTTTTTTTTTGCAAAATGTAACAAATAATTAATTAAAAAAAAAAACCTGAAAAATAATTAATTAAAAAAAACCATACAAAAATTACGAAAACCACAAAAAAACCTTTGAAGAAACTTAGAAAATAACAAAACCAACCAAGAAAACCATAAAAAAGAACCCTTCAGAAAAACATAGAAAACCACAAATACAACTAGAAAACGATAAAGAAAACCCTTCAAAGTAGCCTACAAAACACCTTGAAACCACAAAAAAGAAACTATGATTTAGGTTTCAAATTGTTTCTTACTTCCAATGTTTTGTGTATTAAATTCATATTTTGAATGGTAATATAAACATTTTTTTTCCAATTACTTTATGTTTTAAAATTTTTATTTAGGAATTTTGTAAAATAAATTTTCATTTTTTTTTTTGAATTTTTTGTTATTTAAAATGCATTTTAAATTTCTAGTAAGTCTAACCAAAAATATAACCCAAAAAACTCCAAAATAGAAAAGAATGAAACTATAAACAATAAATAAGTAAATTAGGAAGTTGATATTAACATGATGAATATGGTTGGTCATAGAAATTTCAATTTATAAAATAAGAAATTTTACTTTATTTTATTATTTTAAATTTAAATTAATTTATATTTTAAATATTTTTTAATAATAAATATAGTATAATTCTAGTTTTAAAAATAAAATATTAACCTTTAACGTTAAAAATCTAAAAAATAAAATGGTGTTGTTTGTTATTTTGTTATTATTATTATATATATATATATAACTAAAAATTATATAACATCACTTGACGAGATATATATAATTATAACATTTTAAATAACATATATATAACTATATAATATAACATGTAACTATATATTATAGTTGTATATACAAAATATATAATATAATATAATTTTACAGCTATTTACGTAACATTATATATATATATATA
The DNA here is from genome assembly GCA_031772625.1 of Pinus tabuliformis. Lineage (NCBI taxonomy): Eukaryota > Viridiplantae > Streptophyta > Pinopsida > Pinales > Pinaceae > Pinus > Pinus tabuliformis. The sequence goes on along the minus strand of CM062805.1, from coordinate 678,327,310 downwards.
TATATATATATATATATATATATATATTTATTTTATAACATAAAATAGTTCTATAACTATTTAGTTCATAACATCAAGTTATAACATAAAAGCGTATCACTATTTGATAACTATGTAACTATATATATATATATATATATATATATATATATAGATTATAAGGTTATAACATATCACATAGTTAAATATATTATAGTTCTATGTATATTATTTATAACATAGCATAGTTCTATATATATATATATTCATGTTTCAACAATACGTCATTGATAGATACATTAAATCCATCATGAAAAATGCATTTGGTCTAGTAAATAAAACCACTTAGACTCAAGTTTCTAATTTGTTCCATATTGTTTTATTATGTAATGTGTTGTACAAGAAAGATTGTCATCATGTGCTTGCACCTAGTACATGTCATGTGTCAAAGTCAAACATTAAGAACATAAAGTCTATTGTACTATTTGGTTAGCATGAATATTTTTTAGTTTTGTAAACACGTTTAATTCAATTTTTACATATATATTTACATATTTATGCGCTATGAATAAAATGCATTTTTTAGAAACAAGAAAAAGTGTGAGGGTAAATTTGATTGCTTCTTTTGATTGGGTTTACATGGAACTAAATGTACTTTGGTTGATAAATTATAAAAAATCAACTCAAAAACTTAGTAATTCAGGCTAGATTATTCTACTTGAGTTTAGAAATGGTTTTTTTGACAACATTTTTTTCTTGGATTAGTTTATATGTATTATATGCATGATGAGGCATCCCATATACGTGCCCCAAGAACAAGCCACCATAAAGTGAGAGGTTTTGGAATACGTGGTTGGCCTTGTGATAGATCACATAGCCCACCGAGAGTTCATGTTCCCATTATAGAGCCTACCTTTGATGCCAATCAGAGTGTTAGCAATAGTTCTTCTATCTTTGTTGATGATTGTGCTACATCCAGTGGACCTTCTTCACCCATTTTGGGTACACCTCCTGCATTTTTAAATCATCTTTAAACTTTATGTGTTTATGTCTTGAAATTTCCATTAATTTCTAAATTTTCTTCAACTCATGTGTTTGAATTTAGTGTATATGTTATTATGCTTCTACCTTGTTAATTATATATATGTTAAATTATGTTTGTGATTACAGGTCCTCAATACGTCGAAGCTAAGGATTATAATGTAGCATCGATCCCTCCCTTGGATGATGCTACAACTTAGATCACATTAGAGGATGTTAAAACCTATCGTACATGGATCTCAACAGTGATAACAAATATCCCTACCAATTCACCAACTCATCTTGCATTGTCTTTGATGATGGATAGCACGCCTAGGTTGATCAAGACATAGTGGAGGTCAGGCCCACATAACCACATATTACAGTTCATGCATGGTGTTAGGAGGCACCATATTAGAGGCCTAGATTCTTGGGAGGTGGTGAAAGAGGCCACCAAGAACATTGATGTTTGAGGGGAGTTGTTCCACATCGCTCTGAATCTTTGTGCTAGACATAAAGGTCCAATCCCACTGAAATATTTGAGTAATGTTCATGCAATGCATTTCATGTATGATAGATTCATTGGAACTTGCAACAAGTTCCCCAACCATGAAGAAGTCACCATTTATTTTGCTAAACATTTATATGCAGAGTTTGTGTTACACATGAGGTCAGATTGCAACTAATATCGGATCTTGTTTTCATGGTACTAGCATGGGATGTACTTATGAGAATGTTGGGGCTCATAGGCACCCTAGGCATGTACCACAACCTCTGAGATTATTGCCACTACTATCTTGGATCATGGTATTACCCGGACACTGTTGCAGCTTGGTGGTGTGATGCAGGAGGTTATTGTAGACAACATGCAAGCGTCATTGGCTAGAGTTCATGTTCCATTACATAGAGAGATTAGGAGACCACCACCACTACCTCGTGACTCACCAGTGCCCTTATATGATGATGTATTTATTGTGAATTTAACCTTTGATTAGATTGTGACACATCCATGTATGTACCATGATGTCATCCATGCGGCTTGGAGTGTGCATGGCCTGCGTAACATGAACCAGGTACATATATATACAAAACTTTTGACTCTTATTCTCAAATTATTCATAATTATTTATATTTAAATTTCTAGTTCGTATTAGATTGTATAATTTGTATTAATAACTTCATGATAACATGTAGACACGTCCTAGCTATATGGATGAGATTACGAGGTCATCCAAGGGGGAAGTTAATCAGCCAAGACATCCTCGACTAGAGCACATTTCTACAGATTCACCTCCACCTCCACCTCCACATTATATGTTGACTAATGTGGAGGAGAGTCAGTATGTACAACTACATCGACCAATAGTTGAGGTAAACTTATTTATTCCTAATATTTCAAAATTTTATTTCTTTAAATTACATAAATACGCTAATGAATTTGTAGACTAATTATAAATTTTCCTTGCCATTGTGTACACATGCCCATACGCAGAGTGTCATTGATGCCACTATTATGTGGATACATGAGTGGGATGTTGGGTTTAGAGGTATGGATGTTGCAGGTCCAGCGATGCAGACCTTGATCATCGAGACATAGGTAGGGGATCATCAAACTTAGATTCATGGTCAAACCACCATCCTATCGAAGTTGAATTTGGACTCGACTAAGGTTAGTACATTCATATATATATGTAATTACAAATGTGATTAAATATAATTTATTTCCATATTGTACAAATAATGATCTAGTTAGCTTGAATATGAATGTGTTATATTGCAGTACCAGTTATGGACACCTACCTTGCGTGGAAGAACTCACATAGGAGTTTTGCTGGTACTTAGAGTGTGATAGTTTGTCTATTTTCAGGCTCATTTCATATGGCATCTTCACATGTGTGATACATACTTTGTATATTTTTATACATGGACATTATAGGTTAGTTTATGGATGCTTATTATTTCAGTTTATGGATGTGCATGTGATATGTATGATTTGTATATATTTTCATATGTATATTTTATTGATACATTTATTCACTATTTCAGTTTATGGATTTTTATTAATCTTGTTTGTGGATTCTCATTCATTTTTGAACTTTAAATGAATTTGTTAAAATTATTTCGCTAATTTAATATTTTTTCTATATACTATAAGTTTTATTAGTAAAATATATGTTCAATTTTGATTTCTAGTTTCATAGACTAAGAAAATAAGTACAATCTTAAAATTTATGATGCAAGTAACTTTGATACATAAAATTAACTAAAATATATCATGTATCAATTTAATATTGAACATGGAAATAATTACACTCATGCTTGATTTTGGATTGTAGAAAGTGTCTTTTAGTGCAATTGACATCTATGTTACTATAATTCAATTTTAAAAATATATTATTTGAATTATAAAGTCAACTGCACTATATATATATATATATATATATATATATATATATATATATATATATATATATCTATCTATATATATATATATATATATATATATATATCTATATATATATATATATATATATATATATATATATATATATATATATATATATATATATATGAAATTTTTTGTGACCCACCCATATACCATTGCATGGACAACTTTTTTAAGTATTTCAATCAATTTCTTATCTCAAGGTTCAATTACAAAACACAAATATGATTGAAATAAGTTTTATTCAATTTTAATATTAAAATATATCATGTAAACAACAAATAGGTTTTATTCAACATTATTTATTTTGAGATTATCTACAATAGCTTAGTCAAAACATGATATAATTCAATTGTATTGAAATTTAATATAAAGGTCAAACAACAATATATGGCAACATTTCTATAATTTTATATAATTGTATCAACTTTCCTAGATTTACAAGAAGTTATCTAGCTGTTTTAATCAATTACTTATGACGGAAATATAAGTTGTATTCGATTTTTAAAAACTCAAATATGATGGTGTTACACAACATTTTGTCACTGTCCTTGTACTCTCTATTCTGTGATCCCAGAGGACCTCTATAGTGAGCCCCATATGCTTTCCCATCATGACGAGTGTTCCTTTACATCCCTCTTCATCTAGACAACATTTCCCTCTGGCATCGTTTCCCAAGAATCTTCCTTCAAACCTAGTGTTATCACCCCAAGAAACTCTCCTAGGTTGTATCTCAAAGACGCTCGAGAACATTACAAACTCAACAAAAATGCTGGAAACAGGTGGATAAATGGAAGGAATGATGCATATTCAAGCCAGATAACCACTTCTACTATGCTTAACCCCAGACATGGGGTGAACAACAACAGAATACAGGGCTTTAGACCACCAATTACTCACAGTTTAAGGAATAGGTGAACATGGAGAATACTGACCACACCAACAAATGCATAAGACCATGTGATGGCCGGATGTAACCAATAGAAAGGTGTGTAAATCTATTTCCTAATGCACAGACAGGATGAAAACTCTCTGGCATTCAAATAACAAAAACCTGTATACACACTCAATGATATATACAAGATTTTAACACAGAGGTGGGATGAAAGCCCCTCTAATGCTAAAAATCAAGAGCACATGAAAAATGCATAACAGGCACAACCTGGAACAAAGAAGAAGTGGAAAGTGAGAAATTAACAGTAAAAGAAGCTTGCATTAGCTGAAAATGAAGACCAGACACTACAGGTATCACAGTAGTTATAGTCTCCAGAAGTTGAAAATTACATCAAAACAATATCCATCAACCCTCATTACATCTTGTTTCTGGGTATATATGGAGGTTGATTACAAAAATATCTGCTATCCTATGCGTGGAGGGGTCATAATGGACCACCAACCACATCAACTATCTGATATGGGTCTCTGATACAATCTACTACTTCCATAAATGAATTTGACATTCTCTGGTACTTCCTTGTCCTTCTTGAGCAGCTGGAGTGTGGAATAAAAGACATTCCATGACTGATAAATGTGTTTATCTACTCAAGGTTGTCCTTCTCGTCCTTCGGGTGTACACTGCATTAAATGCAGTAGTTGAAGCTTAACTGTGCAAAGAGTTGGCAGATGATCGCCTTCATCCTTTGGCAGTGCAGAGCATTCAGGGGTGGCACGAACAGTATGGCGGAGGCGATAATATGATGGGAACAATTATTGGCCATCGGATCCAACAAATAAACGGTGGAGATCGAATTGGAGGGAGCTATCAGGAGGAAATGTGGACAGACGAACGTGAGCCGTTAGATCTGTATGTGGTAGATCCAACGGTTATCGTGCCGGAAAGGTGTGCGGATGTTAACAAGCGGGGGCGGGCAGGACGGTGGTAAGTGGTTTCCCTGCACCGCTTATGGAGAAGGGCGGTAAATGTATGCAGGGGGCATGATGCGAGTCAGCGAGTGATGTGTGTTAGATGTTACGGGCACAAAACCGCTTTCCCCGTGGGTTATTGCGTGTGCAAGTTACGGGAGCGAGGAAAGCGAACGATGTTGAATCTCGCGGGAAATGATTGGATGGCTAGGATTAAAAGCACATGTTTTTGATTGATGTGACAGGGACAACCACGGTAACAACACCTGGTTATATGAATATGGTCGTGTGGGTTTAGACTGCGTGCCCGGGGACCTGAGGGAAGAAATGGGTTAATATGGGATTTATAAAGGATTATAGAGGAAATTTGAAATGACTTGTTAAGGGAACGTAGAAGAATAAAGGAGGAGGGGGGAAATGAGGGTAGTAGTAGTTATAGAATTGTAACGAAAATGAAGGAGAGAAGGAAAACCAACTGCTGCGACCCCCTTTTTGATCATTAACAACCCAATCAGGCCTGAATTTGTCCTTAAAATGTTGAAAGTAATAGCAGACCTAACACTGGCTCCTTCTGGGGATGAGATCCTCCCTGTGAGGTCTCAAGAACATGCAGATCAATGCCTTCCTAATGAAAACAAATTAGCAAAATTCCTAGTGTGCCATTGGGCATGGAGTCTGATTAAAACTGATAAAACCAAATATCTACAACCTTTAAGGCCAAAAGACCTTAAATCACATAAATGTTCAGAAAAATCCCATTAACTGGGAAGTCAAAAACTGCTTCTCCTCCCATACTTTTCAGTATGAAGGTGTTGTTCCTTTGAAGCTGAGAAATTATGAAAGGCCCTGTCCAGAAAGCATCAAACTTTCCATGGTTTCCTTTCTTTTCTTTTGGTGCATCCCATTTAAGGACCAAGTCTCCAACCTGAAAATTATTTGTTTTTGTCTTCCTGTCAAAAGCATCCTTGATCTATTTCTGATGTGCTACAACCTTTGCAACCAGTTGTTCTCTAATATCATGTGCCTCTGCTAAATCAGTGATCCTCTTTCCCATTTCTACTTCGTCATTCTTCTCTTGTTGAAGGAATTTTGCCACAGGGAGAGTTAACTGAATTTGGAATATAGCTTCAGTGCCATATACTAGCCTGAAAGGAGAATTCCCTGTGGATTTCTTAATGGTCACTCTGTCAGCCCACAATGCATACTTGAGCTTAGAATCCCAATTCTTTTTATTGTCCTCTAACAGCTTCTTAATTATCCTTATCAGGCTTTTATTAGAGGATTCTGCCAGACCATTTCCTTGAGGATAATATGAGGTGGAATGAACCAGTTTAATACCCATTGAATCACACATATCCACCAATTCTTTTGCTTTGAAGGCTGCTGCATTATCTGTGACTAATTTATGTGGACAACCAAATCTAGTAAAGATATTTTCTGTCAAAAACTTCATGACCACATTATGATCAACCTTTCTGGTAGGAATTGCTTCAATCCACTTGATAAAATAATCAATGGCTACTAATATCCATCTCTGCTGGCCACTGGAATGTGGATTGATTTCTCCAATGAAATCCAAGCCCCACTGCTGAAAATGTTCTTTTTCCTATATTGGTTTTAGGGGCAGGGACTTCAACTGCTGCTTTCCTTCAAACCTTTGGCACCTGTCACAAGATTTAACAAATGAAAATACATCAGAAAATAAAGTGGGTCAATAGTACCCAGCTGTAAGAATCTTATGGGTAGTGGTTTTCCAATAATGATGCCCTCCACACATGCTGGAATGAAACTGTTGCATGACTTCTATTGACTGTTCTTTGTCCAGAAACCTCAAAAGCACTCCAGATGGATCCCTCCAATAGAGAAAATTTTCATTAATGCAATATTTAGCTGCCCTAAGCTTAATAGTTCTGGCTTGACTTTGAGTAAATCCTGAAGGGATTTCTAGCTTCAGCAAAAAAATTAATTATTATAGAATACCAATCACAAGAAGCTAGATTTTCGGCCACTGACTGCATTCTGTCTGGTTCAACTGCTTCCTCTTCTTCATCTGTTTGACCAATTTCCGCAATTGTGCACAGGAAATCTATATCCAATGATCTACAATTTTCTTCAGGCAATAATTTGGCAAGACCCTGACCTCTGAGTAGCTTGGTGGGCTTCAGTTCTATATTAAATTCAATCAATTTTACAATCCATTTAGCCCTTATTCCATCAGCATCAAGTTGTGTTAAGACATCTTTTATTGCAGCAGAGGGTACATATGCAATTATCTTGGAATGAAAGATATAAACTCTAAAGGCTTTCAAGGATTTGATAAGGGAATATGCTTGTTTTTCAATAATGTCATACCTTAGCTCAACATCCCTTAATGTTTTGCTGAAAAATGCCACCAGATGCTCTGAGCCTTCATCATCGGCTTGCAATAAAACTGCTGCAATGGCGTCCTCAGAGGCAAATGAGAATACATGGAACTCTTTGCTATAGTCCGGTCTTATTAAAGTGGGAGCCTCCATAATAGATTTTTTAATGGACTCAAAAGATCCTCTTGCTACATCAGTCCATCTGACCTTTGACCCTTTCTTCAACATGGAGGTAACATGCTTCACCAGTTCTACAAAATTTGGTATAAACCTCTTTACAAAATTAATTTTGCCCAAAAAGGATTGGATATCTTTCTTCGATCTTTGGACAGACAAATTCTATATTTCTTTTACTCTCTCTGGGTCAATTTGAACACCTGCAGTAGAGACAACATGCCCTAACATCTTGCCTTCTTCTAATGCAAATTGCGACTTTTCAAGATTGACTAAAATCCCAAACCTTTTGCACTTCAAAAACACTTTTTTCAAATGCTGCAAATCATTTTGATGGCTGCTGGAGTATACGGTTATGTCATCAAGGTAGATAAGGACAAATTTATCCTTCTCTCCTACAAATGCTATATCCATAGCTCTATGAAAGGTTGCTACAACATTCATCAATCCAAAAGGCATCTTGGCATACATAAAAGTGCCCCAAGGAGTGGTAAATGCAGTCTTTTCTTGATGATCTGGATGCACAGCAATCTGATTAAACCCTGAAAATTTGTCCAGGAAAGACATCACTTTGGCTCCTAAGACTTTTTGCAGCAAATGCTCCATCTTTGGTAGAGGATAGTTTTCTTTCTTAGAGCATTTATTTAAGTTTTTGAAATCAACACACAGTCTGATCTCTCCACTTTTCTTCCTCACTACCACCAAATTGGCTACCCATTTAGAATATCTGAGAGGGACTATGCTTTTGGCAGCCAGCAACTTTTTAATTTCTTTTTCAATCAGAGGAAGAAGCATCAGATTTATTGGTCTTAGTTTCTGTTTAAAAGGAATGGTGTCTTTCCCCAGAGGGATTTTAGGCTGGATTATCTTCTTATCATATGTTTTCAGGTCACTATACTCCTAGGCAAACATGTCAGCAAATTGCTTCATTAAATTGCAATATTCAGCACTCTGGCCAGCAGACAGATGAGTTGACAAATTTATGTATCTAGGCTGACCTGGACTCCCTATATCATGCTTACAGACTGCAAATTGATCTTCTTTTTGGGAAACCTTGTAAGGCACATCATTTTGGTCAAACAGTCTTTCTAGAGGAATTAAACCCTTAGGAATATGATTGCTGGGAAACGGGACAATGCTATTTTTACCAATTTTATTTCTAAGCTGGGATTTGGGGCTTTCTAACAAGGCTTCATTATCTTGGTCAATTTTCATTTTAGAAAACTCATCAATGACTTGTAGAAACCTATTTATCTCATCATCATCATCAAAAACTTTCCGATGCTGGACATTATCAAGCAAGGATGGTATATATTTCATTTTGACTTCATACACCAGTCTGGGAGGCATTGGAGGAATACATAGACTAGCAGACACATTAAGGGAATCAACAAGCTGATTTTTGGCTCTAGGGATATATGAAATACATAAATAATCAAAGGAACCTTTGAGTCTGCATACCTCATCTCTATACGCTTTCAACCTTGGGTGTTTTGCCTGAAATGTTTTATTTACCCGTTGAATGATCAGATTGGCATGTCCAAACACCCTTATGTTCCTGATTCCTTTGTCTTTTTCTGCATTAAGGTCCAATATCAAAGCCTCATATTCTGCTATATTGTTTGTGACTAGAAAAGGCAGCTTAAAATATAGCTGTGTGCTCTTCTATTATGGAGATATCAGCACCAACCCCGCTCCTGCAATCTCCCTGGAACATGTGCCATCAAAGAACATCTCCCAAACCTGACTTCCTTGCTCTTCTTCAGCCTGAACTATTGGTTTCCTGATTTGCAATGAGGCCTTCTGGGATTCTTCTATTTGGAGAATACATGCTCCAAAATTGGTGTCCACAGCATATATGGAATGATTAGTAGGATTCTTCTCATCACTGATGATGTATGGCAACTATGCTTCTCTATACAATCTGCTGCTTTCTCCTCCAAAAACTGGGAAAATGGCATAAGATAGATCATTCTGTAATGTCCCACCTAGTCTCTTAATCCACCCTCTGGACAACATCATGCCAAACTTAGGAGGGACATCTACTACCACAATATCCATCATCATACTCTTCATGGGTAGTTGAGTTAGGGTAATGGCTAGATCTTTGATCAATCCAAGACATTTCACCTTCCTTGAATCAAAAGAGAATAAATCATGATATGGTATACTGATGTCAAGGCCTAACTCTTCCATGACAGCTTTAGGCATTAGATTGTGGCTGGCCCTTGTATCTAGCAGGAAGTTGTGGAGGATTTTGTCATGAATGGTCAAGGAGACATAAAAATATGGAGAATTATTATCAACAGGTTCAATCATGGGGCTAAGCACAACAATAGGCTTATCATCTTGAAAATTGACAGAGTCAGTGGAGATTTGTGTGGTTTCCAGCTCAAGGGCTTCAAGAATAGGCTTTCTAAACATTTCACTCTTTACCAACTCTACCAGAGGCATAGAGATTTTCATCTTCTAGACTTCTGACTCTAAGCTGAAAGAGGAAGGTAATTTATCAGAACCTCTTACCTCTTGAACTGGTGCTTTTAGGATGACTGGGTCAGCTGCTGGTCTTCTCTGTCTAATATTTTGTGACTCTGTTTGGACAGCAGCTCTTTGGGCAGGATTCTCCTTGACATTTTTTGCATTTGACCTCAGATTATATCTTCGCTGCTCCTCAGTTTGTAGAACAGCCTCTCTGTCCCACTCTTGACTGTCTTGTTCCTGCAGCAAAGATTCTTCATAAGCAGCCAATGTCAAAAATGCAGCGCTGCCTTTATCTTCCATGTAGTGAATTTCATCCTCATCTTCAAATTGTTCCTCCTCCATGACTACATTTTGGAAAGGAGCTTTAACCTTTTGTTATTCATTTGTTTCTTTACCCCTTTGAATTATTTGCAACTTCTCATTTGCTCTTCTGAATGGATTTGGATTTCTTGGAGCAAATTTATTCTGCTGCCTTGCTTTTCCTGAATTTTTCTCAACCTTTAGCTTGGAAATTTCAGCAGCCAATGACTCTATCATCTTAGTCATTTTATCTGATTTAGGCTCTGAAGATGATGTAGAGGAGGTAGAATCCTGAGCTCTCTATCTCCTTCTGTAAACTTGACCTTTGAGCTTTTCTGCAGCCATGATATTAGACTCTACTTCTAGGGCTGCATCTTGCATGTTTTCTAGAGTAGCACATCTCCTTTCTCTCAACAATAGGCAGAAATCAAAGTCAAAAGCATTGGCATAAGCGAGTTTGGCAGAGGTAGGGGTAGGCTTTATCTCAACTGGTATCTTACTATACATACGATTGAATCTTTTATTGAACTCAGGTAATGATTCCCCATTTTCCCTCTTCAGGTTACCAAACTCAGTATGGTAATACATCAAGTCTTTTTTATCTCCCAAATGCTTCAAAAATGTAAAATCTAAGGCTTCAATATCAGCAGTAGATCTAGGAGCTAGTTCTCTAAACCACTTTCTATCCTCTCCATCAAGGCTCTGAACAAAAAGTCTCATCCACACATTGTTTTCACTTATATCTAAGTTATCATCATAGCTATAAAAAGCTTCAAGGTGTTCTTCTACTGTTACTCCCTCTGTGCCAGTGAACTTAGGCATATATTTTTGATATTCTCCCATAGGCATAGGATTCAAAGGAACAGGCAAGACCAAAGGTCGATATCTAGTAGCAACAATTCTTTCTATCTTCGTGGGTGCATGCTGGCTTGCCATGACTAGGGTATGTGGAAGAACGCTGGCAGATTGAGCAGTATGAAACAATGAAATGGATGATAGAGACAAAGGGATGTTTTGGACTATATGGAAAACTTTCTTTGGACTGAGATTCAAATGGGAACTAGATGGACAAGGGGCTGTATTAATCTTTGAAGGAATTTCCTTATTAACAGTGCTAGGCTCTAAATCTTCAAACTGTATATCTTCAGCAATAACTTTATCTTTCAGAGATGCATGAGATTTCTTAGGCTTACCTGATCCCGATGCCCCTTTCTATGATGTTTTCTTCAACTTAACAATCTTCTCAGGGTCAAGTACTAATTCAGTTGGTCATTTCTGACGATTTCTTCGAGTATGTCTCACAAACTGAGCTAGAACTCCCCAGTGGAGTCGCCAAAGGTTGGTCTTCCTCTAATGGAGTCGCCAGATAGATGATTACAACCAGAAATGTGCCCAGACCTTGCCTATCATCAAAATCTAGAACTGTGTTGTTCTCCCAGGGAAGCTGAGCTTCAATCTCCTCTCCTCGGCAACGGCGCCAATTAATGTTATCACCCCAAGAAACTCCCCTAGGTTGTATCTCAGAGATGCTCGGGAACATTACAAACTCAACAAAAATGTTGGAAATAGGTGGATGAATGTAAGGAATCATGCATATTCAAGCCAGATAACCACTTCTACTATGCTTAACCCAAGACATGGGTGAACACCCCCAGAATACAAGGCTTTAGACCACCAATTACTCATAGTTTAAGGAATAGGTGAACATGGAGAATACTGATCACACCAGCAGATGCATAAGACCATGTGATGGTTGGCTGCAACCAGTAGAAAGGTCTATAAATATATTTCCTAATGCACTGATAGGATGACATCTCTCTGGCATTAAAATAATAGAAACCTGTATACACACTCAATGATACATACAAGATTTTAACACAGAGGTGGGATGACAGCCCCTCTAATGCTAAAAATCAAGAGCACATGAAAAATTCATAACAGGCACAGCGTGGAACAAAGAAGAAGTGGAAAGTGAGAAACTAACAACAAAAGAAGCTTGCATTAGCTGAAAATGAAGACCAAACACTACAGGTATCACAATAGTTATAGTCTCCAGAAGTTGAACATTACATCAAAACAATATCCATCAACCCTCATTACATCTTGTTTCTGGGTATATATATGGAGGTTGATTACAAAAATATCTACTATCCTATGCATGGAGGGGTCATAATGGACCACCAACCACATCAACTATCCGATATGGGTCTTTGATATAATCTTCTGCTTCGATAAATGAATTTGACATTCTCTAGTACTCTGTTGTCCTTCTTGAGCAGCTGGAGTGTGGAATAAAAGACATTCCATGACTGATAAATGTGTTTATCTACTCAAGGTTGTCCTTCTCATCCTTCGGGTGTACACTGCATTGAATGCAATAGTTGAAGCTTAACTGTGCAGAGAGCTGGCATATGATTGCCTTCATCCTTTAGCAGTGCAGAGCATTCAAGGGTGTCACGGATAGTACGGCGGAGGCGATAATATGATGGGAACAATTATTGGCCGTCGAATCCAACAGATGAATGGCAGAGATCGAATGAGAGGGAGCTATCAGGAGCAAATGTGGACAGACAAATGTGAGCCATTAGATCTAGATGTGGCAGATCCAACGGTTATCGCGAGAGAAAGGTGTGCAGATGTTAACAAGTGGGGGCAGGCAGGATGGTCGTAAGTGGTTTCCCCACGCCGCTTATGGACAAGGGTGGTAAATGTATGTGGGGGCGTGATGCGAGTAAGTGAGTGACGCATGTCGGATGTTACGGGCGCGAAACCGCTTTCCCCGTGGGTTATCGCGTGTGCAGGTTACGGGAGTGGGGAAAGCGAATGACGTCGGTTCTCGCGGGAAATGATCAGATGGCTAGGGTTAAAAGCACGTGTTTTTGATTGATGTGACATGGACAACCATGGTAACAGCACCTGGTTATATAAATATGGTCGTGTGGTTTTAGACTTCGCGCCTGGGGACCCGAGGGAAGAAATGGGTTAATATGGGATTTATAAAGGATCATAGAGGAAAAAAGAAATGACGGGTTAAGGGAATGTAGAAGAATAGAGGGGGAGGGGGGAAAAGAGGGTAGCGGGATTTATAGAATTGTAATGAAAATGAAGGAGGGAAGGAAAAGCAACTGTTGCAACCCCCTCTTTGATCATCAACCACCTAATCAGGCCTGCATTTTCCCTTAAAATGTTGAAAGTAATAGTAGAGCTAACACCTAGTTTTCAAGACCGACGCTAGTGCTCAATTCTCTCCCTGCGCCAATTTACTGAGTTTAAAACCAGCCCTATCACTGAATGGCGTAAGTGAGTCGTTCATCACTTGTGTCGACCCTCTTCTGGGAAGTTTCTAAAAATGGAGTCGAAGCTTCTAGGTCTAGAAGCTTCGTGAACAAAAGTCTGGTAAATGGTTGGGCCGGATAGAGTTGAGAGAGTCTATTTGGGCTCCTTTCCTGTATTAAAATGGAACAAACCAAAGAGATAAGCCCTCTCCCATCATAAGAGGATCCATCTCCCCTCTATTAAAGCTATATAAACTCCTCCTTTTCCAAGCTGAACTAGTCTTTTTTAGAGCTTGAATAACCAACAAGATATCAATAGCTTTGGCCTTCTAGTTTATGTTTGTGAAGGGAGAATAGGTGTGTAGTGTGTTTGGTTTGGAACTAAAGGGAAGAAGCCTTAAAATTACATTGTTGAGGCTAGCCATGAGATGCTAGTAGTGGTGTTGGAACCCCTATACGTCGAAGGAGACCTGCAACATCAAGGCTTCGGTTGCATTTCCTTCTCAAGTTTATATTAATACAACTAATGGTTTATTTCCTACATTGAGTGTCATATTACATTCGATGGCTTAAGACTCCTTTACTTTTTAAGTAGATTGAATGCAATTGTATGCTATCATGTTTGTTGTTGAATCTTGTGTTTTCGTTTCAGGGATTTGAAGGAAATGAACGAAAGGAAGTTGGAGCAAAGAAGCAAGATTGCCATGAAGTAGATTAAATTTCTAAGACGTAGGCCCTCTTATTCGATTCCAATCTAAGGAGTTTATATTATATTGCGCTATCTGTGGCTAGAACCGATTTCTCGAGCTAGAGGGATTGTCTTTGTCCACATTGAGAATTTACCTACTCCACAAATTGGCCACTCCGCTGGGGACCCATCCCTCTCTTTTGATTGTTTTCCATTTCATGGTTTGTGTGGAATTTAGTCGTGTCACTCTTTCCCTTTAGTTTTATTTTCTTTCCCTGGTCTACTTCTTTGATTCTGGAATTTAGAGTGATAGTTCTAGTTTTGGTTAGTGAAATGTTTTTATTTTTTCTTTTAATCCCTCGATCAGTGCATTTTATTTTCTAACACTTGCACCGACCAACGTGATTTTCTCTTGAACAGTCATGCCATAACTCCTTGTGGCACTTGTTGCTAGTTAGGCAATCATGCCGATTCCTATAGGTGAATAACAAGGGTTCTCCTTAATCATTACTAGTGTGTCATGTCCTCCTAGGTTTTGTCTCTTAGCTTGTTTGCCTTTGTTCTCCCTGGCTAGAAAGCTTCATTAGCTTGGTTTGTTGTCTGTGTGGTTTGAGTTTTCCTTAGTTGATTTTTTGAGTTTTTGAACGGTTTGTTCCCCTAGGACATCTAGGTCATTATCCATCCATTCGCTTGTTTTCTTATCAAGTTAAGTCATTGGTTAGCTACTCCATGCATTTCGTATTTTAGTCCTTACATTACTTTGTTTTCAATTGAAAGAGTGTAAAAGGTTTCATTTTCTCTTCTCTTGAATGAACATCTCTTTTCAAGCACGGATTACATTGCTCGTGTTTTTTTTATTGAGTCTTTGCCTGCTTGGTTTGGAAGGAGTTCTCTTTCTCATGATTTTCATATGATTGATGTTGATTGTTTGGAAACTTTTTCATTGAAGTGTTTATGTGAAAGATTCATTTTATCGTTCCATTGAAAAAATACATCATTCTATTTTGCTGAATCGATATGTTATATTAAGTAACATCATCCAAATCTAGAATTGCATCATCATAGGCATTTGAAATGAAATAAAATTCTTTTACTAAAAGGACTACTTGAAGTGCATTTGATAAGAAGAGTAGGAAATGGAAAGAATTTCCATTATTTTGTTTTCAAAAGCGAAGTAGTGAAGAGTTATGTTGCTTTCAATTGCTTTTTTGTTGCATTTATTGTTTTCTCTACTCTCAATTAGTGTAAACATTCATCGAATTAAAAGGGTTTTGTATCATATAGCTGCATATAGGAGTTTTTTCGAGCCACATCAATAGGGCCTAAAAATCGAGACTTAATTTCAAGATCAAATTCTAAAAATATATTCAATTCACCTAAGGCACATTTGAACCTTAATGCTCACATTTAGAGGTCTAGGCTAGAGACATGTTCTAGTGTCTTTAAACCTAGCAACTATCATTCGCTTCGGCACTAGACAACACTAGTACGGATATGTGCTCCCCATACATCGCGCATATAAAGGGAGACCCCACAAGGTTTGCAATCCTTTATCTGTAGGAAGACGAGTGTGTTGCCTTGTAAGTGTGATACACTGAACACAACATTCAGGGAGATTGCCTACCCATACTTCTCGGTTCACCGAGAGGTATTCTGCAATTCATGGTTACCTGGTAATCCTTTTGCCTAGATTATCCTGAGCAATCATTTTGGTCTTTTTGACTCTTTAAATTTAAAAGATCATCGAGAACTTTTCCTTTCGAGCTTGTTCAAACCGAAAGCGACTAGAGTCATATTTGCTTTTTTCTTGACCCTTAAAACATGAAAAGGCATTAGTCTATTTCAGCATCTTAAAAAATGGTTGCCCATGATTACATTACACTGCTAGTCTTATTCTGGACCACATTGTGAGTATACCTTTAATATATTTTAAATAAGTCGTGAAATTAATCTCTATTCTCTTGCTATTTGAGACAAAGTCATCGTGGCTAAACCATCAGGTTTCCCTAATTCCTCTTCCTCTCCTTCATCTAAATGATCATCTGAGGAGCCTCTCCCTAAACTCCCACAGTCACTCGAGGATCAAGGTGTTCAACTTGGAATTGTTCTGAGTATTGAAGCTTTGTCAACTTGTCCACCTCCATCAGATACTGGGTCACCTCATGAATGTGGCCCAGAATCTCTGGATAATCCCATCCAGACTCCCGAGAGTCTGCTGAATCCTGAAGGTCAGCAAGCACTGGTTGTTTGTACTCTGAATCCTTTGTTCAATCCTATTATGATATCACCGCAAAATCCGTACAGTCCGTCCGATTGATCAGGTATTCCTTTGGAATTATCCCCTTGAACATCTGAGATTATTCGTCATCATTTGTTTCCACCCATGGAATCAGATGACGAGATCCTAGTCTCCTCTCTGGGTCATTTGGAGGTTTCTACTACACACACTCCTCATGTAGTTGATGAACAGGGATATCCATTCCCTCCTGAAGGTTTCCCCTACACGAGAAGCATTTTGACCAGTGTTTACCTTGAGTTACCACATACTTATACCTCTTTAGCTCAGTTGGTTTCGGGGACTCCTAGTGCCTCATCATTATATCACAATCCTATCTGGTTGTCAAGCACAATGCCTACCTTAGGTCCATTCTTTCATAACCTGACCTCTCAACCCATTGTCCATATTGAAGTCACTTCAATTTTGGTGCAACCTACCATTGCAAATCCACTTTTTTCTTTGTTTCAACGAACTCTTTTGGTTCAACCGATGGTCTCAACTCAAGTCTCAGTAAGTTCTTCGACCCATCCATTAACTGCATAGACTGTGCCACCACTTGGGGGGCAAGACCAAAATATTTCCATGATATCTGGTGCAACCAATGTGAGTGGCTCAAAAACTCACATGGTTGGGATGTACCAGCCCTCCAACAGTGCTATTTCGAACCCTGTTGGTCCAGCTGGATCGAGTAATGTCCAATACCAGTAGCTAAACCCTGTTGGTCCATCTGGGTCAAGCAACATCCAATATTAGAAGTCGTATGTGGCTCAAGTTCAATGCCAACCTCCTTATGTACCATATGGTTCACAAGAAATGGTAAATATTCCTTATGTCCCTTATGTTGGGACCTATATTCAACTTGGTGCATCTGTCGTGCCTGGTGGATATGGCGAGATCCAATTCGAAAAATTCCAGTACCCTCAAGGTGTTAGTCCAGGAACTGTCCAAGTACCCTTGCAGAAGTAAGGGAAAACCTTGCAGCAATAACGGAAACCTTCATAGCAACAAGGGCCATCCTTGCAGTAGCAAGGGTAGACAGTGCAACAGCAAGGACAACTGTGACAACCGTAGGGGAAACCCTTGCAACAATTGCAACAAACTTTGCATCTGCTGAAACAGTTGGTTCACCAATCCTTCTAACCTATTTCCTCTCAAGGTCAACATCTCCAGTCACAGGGACAACCTTTATAGCAACAAGGTTATCCCTTGCAGCAACAATGTCAACCCGGGTAGCAACAACCCTTGTACACATATCAATAGGTTCAACCTTTGCAAGGTCAAGGTCAAGTCCTGCAGTAGTAGGCTCAAAATCTGTACATCCTGCATGTTTCTGGGAAAACTAGTATTCCTAAAGAATGCTAGCCCTCTAGGTTTGGCAGCTACCCTAGAAACAATAGTTTAAAGCAGTTCAATTATTTCTTCTATGTGTAATAGATAAGATAAAGATAATGGAACCAACCTGGAACTTGCGCTTGATTCCTTGCTTGATCTCTCTCCCCTTTGACAAAACCCGCAACTCCTCCCCATACTTAACACGGTTGGAAAGTACCTACACAAATACAGCAATAAACAACCCTCAAAGCATCGTGATCTATTACAACATAAACATTACAAAATTAGATATATAATGAACAAATGATAACATTCACAAATGATAATATTCACAATTGCACAATCATATGGAAAAAAACTTGAAGAACTTTATTAATAGAAGGGAGAATTACAACCCAATTGTTTGATCTGGCATCATCCTCCCAGCTTCAATCCTTCTTCAACTCATGAAATAGAAAGATCACTCCAACAATACAATGCTCTTTCCTCAATTACAAACTATTAGCACTTACCTGCAATTCACAACATTCCAACCTCTGGATCTCTTGGATGAGGGATCCATTTATGGATGAGTGCAAGGGTGAGAGTCATCCATGGGGTTTGATTAGTGTCATTCCACTTGTTACATTTGGTTCCACAAGAGAGGGGTAACTGAAGTTTAGATCCCTTATTCATCCTTGGGCGAATTCAGAGAGGCAAGTGGCATCGGAGAAGCTTCTAGAAGATTCTATGAGCATCCACTTAGCAAACTATCCCAAACATTTGTCCATCCTCACCCATCGCACCCTATAGAAGGCCTAAATAGTATGCATCGCACCCTGGCAGTGTACCACTCAGTATGCATCGCACTTTGCCCATGGGGCAATCAGTATGGTCTA
The DNA here is from genome assembly GCA_031772625.1 of Pinus tabuliformis. Lineage (NCBI taxonomy): Eukaryota > Viridiplantae > Streptophyta > Pinopsida > Pinales > Pinaceae > Pinus > Pinus tabuliformis. The sequence goes on along the minus strand of CM062805.1, from coordinate 678,308,233 downwards.
GTTTAGGCATTTTCTGGATGGTTTCTCAGATGGAACTTTTGGAGAATGATGTATTCAGATGACTATGTTCCTTTAGGGTATGAAACAACTCTTTTAGGGGTTGAATGAGCCCTATTTTATCAACATATAAGTTTGGGGTTGATGTGCCTAAATATGTCTATAACAGTTGCCCCCTAAAGCATGAGGTCATAAATATTGATGTCAGGTGAAATGCTTTATCATGAGGATCTGAAGTTTTGAAACAGGAAGGTGACCTACATAAGTTACAATTCAATACATCATCATAATATAATTTCATGATCTAGCTGAGGGAGGCATTCCCATGCTCAGCTTTATAAATTTTATTTCATGTACATAGATCAAATAGTCATCTATAGATGCAGATTGGCGATTCTTCAGATATAGAGTCATCGTCCATGGTTAGGATGATTGTCTATGCAAAGCCTTTTTACATTTGATGTCTTTATGTCCCTGAATATATCATAGCCCAGATGGATGAAACTAGATCCAGGGTCTTCAAACTCGTTCAATCTTCGTTCGATGTACATGTCAATCCATGTGAAGAGATGTTCTAAAGTCAAACATGGAAAGACATTGTCTGATTACCAGCTAATGATGTAGGCTGTTAATGGATGCGAGAGGAATCACTGATAATGAAAATAACCCTCAAGGTACTACAGTACAATTCACGTGGTGTGAATGTATGATTCGATGTCGAACACCACACAAAATCTTTTGGTCGAAGGCCATTGATGTCAACCTATCGCTAGAAGTGAGAAACTTGCCATTGATGTATGTAAGCTTCAAAGCACTGAAAGGGTTGTTTCTAAGTCAAATTCTTGGATAATGAGCTGATGTCGACAAGAAGTGACTTGTCGTAGGAGGGCCTTGATGTATCCCACATCTACGACACAAAAAAAGCAAATGATTTCTTGAGGTGAAAAATGAACTGACGACACAAGGTTCAGGAAAGACAGTCATGAAAAAATGAAGGTTGGAGGTATTGCAGTGGATGAGACATTAACTGGATGGTGGTTTCTCAACTAAGTGACTTCTCTTGAACATGTTGGTGACACTGAGATGAATTGGTAGCATTAACCCCAAAGATGGATGGTATGAAAGACCAATGGTGAGATGACCGGTCAATGGAATGACCCAACCCAACTCAATCACGGAGATGAAGTGAAAGTGTCATGTTCAAGAGCGACTTGCTACCATAAATTCTTCAAGATTTTTCTCTTTTTCCCCAGTCATTGTTGGCCAATACCTCTTTATTTTTGTGAAGCTTGAGGAGGATAACATATGCTTGTTCTATAATTTTCCCTTCCGACAAACCTGTCACTATGTTTTAATGAGTATAGCGATAGTGAAACTCAGTCTCGTCTAGAATGGACAAGTTTGTCACTATTGTTTTAACGAGTTTAATGAAAAAGATAACACAGTCCTTTTCATGTTTAGAGAGTTTGAAAAGGGATGAAAAAAAACTCCATAAGTTCTTTTTCATAAAATAATCCCTTAGGTCCGAAAAAGGATAACATAATACAAAAGGGATGACATTTCTGATCACTTTAACAAGCCGAAAAAGACAAGCGTTTGAGTTCTTTTTTTTTTTAAAGTAATCCCTCAGGCCCAAAAAATGATAAAACAATACAAAAGGGATGACATTTCCGATCACTTTAACGAGCCAAAAATGACAAGTGCTCGACAATGTTTTCATATTTAATGAGTTTGAAAAGGGTTTAAAGAGGACTCTTGACATTTCCAATCACTTTAACGAGTTGAAAATGACAAGCGCTAGACATTTTTGTGAAGTAATACCTTAGGATTGAAAAATGATAAAACAATGCTAGAGGGATGACATTTCCGATCACTTTAACTAGCTAAAAATGACAAGCGCTCGACAATCGTTTCATGTTTAACGAGTCTGAAAAGGGTTTAAAGAAGACTCGATTTTTTGAGGAACGAGTGGTGTCTAGGGTAGCAACTGGTTCCGGCGAATTTGGAACTTCTCAAAACATGTTGAATTTTATGAAGAGGCTGGCTAATAAGACCACTCATTGCAACAGTTCCTCAAAGGGGTAAAACAACCAAGTGAGAGTGTATGATCGGCCAAAGGGATGGTGGTGATGGGGGGTACACAACCAAGGTTCAAAAGGCTGATAGAATGGAAATAACAAAGGTTAATTTTAAAAATGGGTTCATTTTTCGACAAGCTTGGACCATGGGGGAACTGTGCTTGGATTCGATTTCCTTTTTACGTAATCTTGGAATGAACAAACTATGTTTGAATTTGGTTTGCATGCCCCTAGCATGATGAAAAAGAAAGTCTCTTGTAACCAGATGGAAATCACTGCGGTGAAGCAGGACAGTTATCCAACAACTCTTTGGCTTCATCCAAAATAGACAAAGGTGAAAGTTGTGTCAGACCAATCACATAACCTACAAGGAAACTTATCTTTACAACTAGGTGCGTCCACAATAGACAAGGGTGCATGCCCCCCAAGCTTCATTACATGCACCAGACTACTCATGGTTATCAGGTGGATGGAATGAAGGTTCAAGTGATACCGTTGATGTAAAAGGACCATTTAGGGATGATGATTGACATGGAGCTATGCTTGGACCAAGAAATGAAAGTTGGTCAATGGTGACAACCTTGCCTTCATGCGGGAAATGCATCAGTCAGAAGAGTGTTGAAACAATAGCTTCTATGTTATGAACGTAGTCACTCCCAAGAAGTAAATTGTAATGTGACGGTCCTGGGACTATCATCACATTCAGATGAATGGTTTTCCCTTCCAAATTGATCAGTAACTTAGGAAGGATCGCTTACAGTCGACTGGTTCCTTTGTTAAATCCTAACAGATTCTATGTAACAAGCATAAGTAGTGGCGAACCAAGTGCTTTCCAAGCAGTTGAGGAAAGGATACTTACTGATGCACCTTCATCTATGATAGTGCCAGACACGATCATTTTACAAACTTGTACTATGATCCAAAAAGGTACATAAGAAGGAAGCCGGGATCTTGCCAGTGGATTCCAATCAAAGGAAGTGACTAGAATGCTTGGCGGGGGTACCAAAGGAACGGGAGAATTAAACCCTTGTGTTACAAGAACTGGAGGATTTTCCTCCTATGTAGATGGAATAGGTGGATCGCCCCCAAGTTCATTAGAATCTGAAGTAACGAAAAGAACTTGAACGGTATCATTTTCACTCTCTTCGGGAAAGGTACGATTAGCTGAAGGTGAAATTGGGTCAGCTATTACCTCGACCTGTTGACTTTGGTCAAGTATATACTCATAAGATTCACTTTCAAAGAGAGTGGTTTCGACTGACGGTTGATTTAAGTCAGTCGTTTCTTCAACTAGTGAAGGACTTACAAAGAGTTTCTTGTAACCAGATGGGAGTCGCTGTGGTGAAGCAGGATGGTTATCCAACATTCTTTTGGCTTCATCAAAAAAGGGACAAAGGTGAAGGGAATGGTTACCTTCACATAACTTACATGGAAACTTAACCTTTATCCTGTGTCCATGAACTTTACTATCACTAGTCGAAGGTGTGTTACCAACATGATATCCAGAAGTTGATGACATGGGATGGTGTGAACGGGGAAACCATTCTTTCAAGGTCCGAGGAAAGCAAGGACAATCTCAATGAAAATGGTCTCCCATACAAATTATGCATGGAAATTTGGGTTTGGGAAGTTTAATGGATGGATTTTCATCAGATGATGCATTCAAAGCAATGGCTACTTGGTTTCCCCCTTCGTGAATTGGATTCTTCTTATTCTCCTTCCCTTTCTTCTTCTTGTCAGCCACCTGGTTACTGGTATAACTACTTTCACCAAGCGAAGAGGAAGAAGGGGAGGGAGAAACAAACGAGGAAGAAGGCAAAGGGTTAATTTTAGGATCAACTGGAGGTTGATTTTATTATGGAGAAATCACGACATTTTGAACCATAGAGGTTGAAAAAATCCATACTGGCAGGCAGATGGTAATTCCTGGAAGGGACAATGTAGCCATATAAGGAGCACCAATATTTACCCAAGAAGGAAAAGGACTAGGATTCCCATCAAAAGGGATTCCTTGATCAGTGGAATCTGGGTTTGTCGCCATATGTCTCAACCTAAGATCAACTAAGGAACAGGGATGTTATTCTGAATTCAATTAATTTTAATGATGCCTAGACACAACTTTGCTTTTTCAGTTTTTAAGAGTCGAGAAAAAGCTAAAATGACTCTAGTCTCCTTCGATTTTCAATGAGCCTGAAAGGACAAGTGCTTAGATGAACCTTTTCTTTTAAAGAGTAAAAAATGAATGAAAGTGACTACTCTGGAATATCTAGATAGAGGGATTACCAAATCAATCGCAAAACTACAATATACACCTTGGTGATAAATTAAACAAAAATTACCAAGGACTTATGTACGGTAGTCAATCTTCCTGAATGCTGTGTTCAGTGCATTACGATCAATAAGGCGGTAGACTTGACTTCCTATGGATAAAGGATTTAAGTATATTGTGGTATCCCAATATATACATGACGGTACGGGGAGCACAAGTCCATCCTAGCACTTTTCATATCAAGGAGGAGGAATCACCCAACCTTCAATGAAAATGATAGCCACTAGTTTTAACGACGCCAGAACACATCACTAGCCTAGACCTCTAGATATGTTGCATTAAGTTCCAAAGCGTTGTTAGATTCATTGAAATTCATTTTAAGGTTGATCTTGTTTAGAGTTTTCCTTTCAATGGTTCACTGCGTGATGATGATCTGAAATTCGTAAGATGCAATCTACAATGATAAACAATCTTTGTTTATTTTGAGCAATGAAAATCCTAGCTACTAGGGAAAGAAAATTACAGTTCTTTCAAGCAAAGAGCAAGGAGCACACACTAGTGCATTTCCCTAAATCTTATTTTTGCACACAAAAATAGAAAATGCTAAATCTAAATGCATGTATTTTTTTTTGTTCTCCTTAATGTGAAAAATTCCAAAAAGGAAAACTAAATGCTACAAAGATCTGAAATATTTCACTCAAAATGAAATTTTCGACAATTTCTTCTTCAAAAGAGAAAGGAAGAGACTCCATGAAAATTTTAAATTTTGAATAAAAAATGCTTTTGACACTTCAGATATAAACAAATCAAACCAAATACATGAAGAAAAGTTCAATCAATTATCAAGGGAAGGAAGAATCCACGACACTTCTCTTTTTGACACAAAACGACAATTACAACACTTTTTGTACCAAATCGACAATTTGATTTAAACAACTTTTCGAGCAAGGATTGTAAATGATTAACAAACACACAAAAAAATTCACTAGTACTAATGTAATTGAGGCTAATATAGTTGATACTGTTAGGACTCCAATATGTACCATTTTGTTATATATTTGGATATCATTTTACTCTCAAAACCATAAGCTCCAATGTCTTTTTCATTCACTATATCCTAAGGTATATGGAAACCTTCTCTTTATTATATGGTTAATCTGTCTTACATTTAATTCCATAATACTCTTATATTTTATCAATTATTGAAGTGCATTGTTGCTAACATAAGTTGAAGATCGCAGATAAAGTTATATGCCTTGATGAGAACGAGCGGCTGTAGCTGAAACAGCTGACTGAGTTGCGGGAACAGCCGACTAACGTTGCTGAAACGGCTGGTCCAGTTGCTGAAACAGCTGGTCCTGTTGCTGAAACAGCTGGTCCCGTTGCTGAAACAGCTGGTCCCGATGCTGAAACAGTTAACTCAGCTGCTGAAACAGCCGACAAAGCACGCAAATTCCGTTATGCGTAATTTGCGATTCTGAAGAACTTTTTGTGGATAATAGCAGCAGGCCGAAGATACAGTTACCTGAATTATTGTAAAGATAGCATGACTGTTGTCTCGGTTGTAACAGTATCTCTTTTTAAAAAGAACAGAATAGTCTTGTTTTGAACAGAATCGAGATATCCGCTCCTGTGTAAAATTGTAAATGATGTCTCCTCTTTAAAAAGAGGAGACATCATCATTAGAGGGGATCGAACTATAATTTTGAGAACAGCATTGTGTGAGACAGGAGCTAGTCTCCTTTTTGTATGTACCAGTTTCTTGACAGATGAATAAAGACCTGTTTTGAGCATTCTAGTTTAATTCTTTCTCTTGGGGAATCTTGTGAGAAGGAAAGGGCCCACCTTCCTCACAAGATCCACCCCTTTATTCCTGTAGTTGTTTATTTCCTATGTATTCGCATTGTATTTAGTTCTGTTGTTGAACACTAGTTACATGGTTTGTGATACTCTGTTTCTTAGCGCTACATGTATTGATTGCACGAGTGGATGATGAGAGCATGTGCTGAAGATCCCTGTACAGAGGGATAGGGTCTTGCTCCATTGATTGCTTTCTTTTACTTGCAGTGTGATTAGAACAGAGAGGCCAAGTGCTGAAGATTCCTGTTCCTGGGAATAGGGTCTTGACCTCTTAAGGTTACTACTTTTGCAGTGTGATTAGTGCCAGGCAGCAGGTGCTGAAGTTCCCACCAAGGAATAGGGTCCTGTTCCTGTTATAGTTGAATGATTTCTTTTCTTATACATTTATTTCCCTTTTGCTGTAACAGAGAAATCGTGTCTGCTATAAGTTAATTGACTTCAGCTTTAATTAAGTAGACTGTGAATTGATAGATTGCTGAATTTAACAATTGTGTGTGACTTTCTTTTACTACAACATTGAACTGCTTTTGAAATTGAGCATATCCAGTGCGCTATTACCTTTGGAATAAAAAGACCTTCTCGGGTTGACAATTTATGTGGAGCTCGAATTGTGAAAACAATTAGAGCGACCAACATTTTGGCGCCGTTGCCGGGGAAGGTAATTATAGATTTCAAAAAGCATTTATCTATTTTTTCTAATGTGCAGATTGTATGAGAGGACGAGGAAACCAGAAGAAAAATAATCGCGCAGGTGGCAAGGGCTGGGGAGGACGAAAAACGTTTATTGACGAAATCGTATCAAAGGCTGAATCATCACAAAGACTGAGTTCTCGAAAGTCAAAATTTCAGCGTTCCCCTCAGTCAGATTACAGAACAGAAGAAGTTGTGGGTCCTGAACATACAGAAGAAGTTGTGGGTCCTGAACATACAGAAGAAGTTGTGGGTCCTGAAAATACAGAAGAACCAGCAGTCAGCGCTGAAGAGTCAGAGGAAAGTAGCAGAATAGAAGAACATATCGAGGAGATAGTAGAAAGCGCTAGACGACCGGTAGGAAATATTGAAGAACCAATAGAGGATTCTGACGATCGAGAAAGTGCAGTAGGAGGACCAACAATGGAAGACAACAATGATAATCTCCTCTTTGGAGGAGGACGTACAGGTCCTGAAGAAGAAAGAAGGGATGAAAATTCTCTTTCTACCTTGGGATTTCCCATCAGTGATCTTCCTGCTGGAACAATGAAAAATATCCCATTGTCTGCCCTACCTAACTTTCATGGTTTATCTACTGAGGATCCTGATGAGTTTCTTTTTGAATTTGATATTTTATGCAGAAGCTATGATTATGTTACTAATGCTCAAAAGTTGAAACTGTTTCCAGCCACCTTAAAAGGGAATGCCTTGAGATGGTTCATGAGCCTTGGGAGCCAGGTAATCACAACATGGGAGCAAATGAAACAAAAATTTTTGCTTAAATATCAGGACTACTGCCGGACAAGAGAGAAGAAGGATGAATTATTCAATATGGCACAAAAATCGGATGAAAGCTTGGAGGACTACATCGAAAGATTGCAATACAACATACATAGATCCGATCATCGAGACATAAGTAAGGAAATTCGTAAAACAATATTACTTAGAGGGTTAAGGGATGATTGTTTAAATATGTTAAATATGCTTGCTAAGGGAGATATATCTAAAGAATCATATGATGAGATTTGTGAACTTGCTAAAAGATGTTCTAGGGGAGCTGCAAGAAACAGAATAAGAGATTCCACCTATTCAAGGGTACAGAAATCAGCCAATGGAGGAGCAACAAGAGCAGAGATAGGTAATTTGCTTGAAGAATTTAAAACCGAAATGCTAAGTTCTTTTGCTTCGCAGATTGACACTTTGCAGGTTAAGAAGAAGCAGGCTGAGGCAGAAGCAACTCTGGCTGTCTACTGCCCGAAATGTAGAGATAAACATCCACTAAGGGAGTGCCCAAGAGATAAAGTACCAGTTTGCACCCTTTGTGAGAAAGATCATGAGACAGAACAATGTCCATCTCTACCGGGGATAAAAGCAACGATGCAGCCAACAGAGGAAGAAGCTGAAGCAGTCTACCTGCTAACTCAAAGAAGACAGTGGCAACCTAAAGGGCAAGGTACGAATTCTGGTATGCCATTTAATCGTTGGAACAATTATTCTGCTTTTGACCAAACAGGCTACCCCCCCTTCAACCAAATGCAATATCCACTTTTCAATCAAATGAGTTTCCCACCCATGCAAATGCAAAACCCTCCCTTTGTTGATCCTTCAATGTGGACTCCTTGGCCTCCACAGCAACCACCTCCTTTCAATCCTTGGAACCCAAGTTGGAATAATCAATCACTTCCATACCCAAATCAGATGCCTCAATTCCAACAATCACTCTCTCTGCCAGCAAATGCCCCACCAAACAACCAAATGAGACCCCAACTACCTGCGCAACCAAATCCTAACCCCAACAATAAAGCTGTGCAAGTTATTGAAATTCAGAATCAGTCTATATCCCCTACTATGCAATGTAATGATATTCATTTGAGATCTGGAAGAGTAGTAGAGCCTATTATTGATGATATAACTGATTCAAATAAAAATGAAACCGCAAAGCAAAAAGAAGCTCAACCACCTTCTAACAAAAATGCTGAATCAACAGAACCTCCATTCCCCGAGCGTTTGGTTTTAACCAAAACAACTGAAACACCTGCTTTTAATTTTATGGGGGAATTGCAAAATTTGTATATTAAGATTCCACTTTTACAAGCATTAAAAGATGTACCAATTTATGCCAAAACATTAAGGGATATTTGTGTGAAGAAACCTGGTAGGAAAACCAAGGATCCCCTTACAGTACATGTGATGGGAGACTTGTCTGCATTAATGTCCGGAAAAACCTCTCCTGTAAAATATGGTGATCCTAGCCATCCTACTGTTACAGTTCAGATTGGTAAAGCAGTAATCCCCTGGGTTTTGGTAGATTTAGGTGCAGCAATTAATATAATGACTCTGGAAACTTCACAATTGTTACAGCTGAATAACACAATCAGAGATACACCCACCATTTTAGAGTTAGCGGACCGTTCCACAATTAAGCCAGAAGGGGTTGTTGAAGACCTGCTCATTTCAGTTGAATCCTGGAAATATCCAGCTGATTTTGTTGTATTGCAAACTAAAACAAAGCTGGGGGGACATCCCTTAATTCTAGGAAGGCCATGGTTGGCCACAGCTGATGCATTTATAAGTTGCAGATCTGGTTCAATGACAATTTCTAATGGTTATGAAACAAAACAGTTAACTCTTTATCCTCACGCCACGCCAGTAGTTAATAATGAAGATTCTATATGGATGGATTATGATGATAATGCTGTTCAGCCGATTCTAACTATAGGACAAGCTTTAACTCTTAAAGACAATACAGAAGATGAAATAATCAATAATTTTATTTGTGAACCTTCTTCTGTTATTGCTGAAACACACAATCAATTGACTGCAATTTTTGAAACTGATATACAAGAAAAGATTGAACCTGAAGATTCATCTCAAATTTTAAACACGATCCCATCTAAGAGCGTAACAGTTGAAATTGAACCCGGTAAGACATTAAACATAAATCCTGATTTAACAGACACTGAAACAGGGCAGCTAATGAAGTTATTACACAAATATAAGGAGGCATTTGCCTGGGATTACACGGACATGAAAGGTATTTCTTCGGAATTATGTACTCATAGAATTTACATTAAAGAAGGATGCCGACCTGTTTGTCAACCCCAAAGACGGATGAATCCTAATTTACGAGAAATTGTTAAAGAAGAACTTCAAAAATTGCTTAATGCAGGGTTTATATACCCCATATCTGACAGTGAATGGGTTTCCCCGTTAGTAATTGTTCCTAAGAAAAACGGGAAATGGAGGGTATGTGTTGACTATAGAGCTTTAAACAAAGCTACCCAAAAGGATCACTTTCCCTTACCGTTCATTGATCAGGTGTTGGACAGTCTTGCAGGGAAGAAATTCTTCTCTTTTCTAGATGGATTCAGTGGTTATAATCAGATAAAAATTGCACCCCAGGATCAAGACAAGACCACTTTCACCAGTCCTTGGGGAACTTTCGCCTATAGAGTTCTCCCATTTGGATTATGCAATGCACCAGCAACCTTTCAAAGAGCTGTTATAGGAATTTTCTCAGATATGCTGAATGACTGTATGGAAATATTTATGGATGATTTTACCCCCTATGGTGTGTCTTTTGAAGAGGGATTACAAAACCTTGAGAAAGTACTAGAAAGATGTATTCAAGCCCACCTTTCCTTAAGTACCGAAAAATGTCACATGATGATGAGTAAGGGAATAGTGCTTGGACATTTTATTTCATCTCTAGGTATTCAGGTAGATCCATCTAAAATATTAGTCATTCAGAATCTTCCTGTTCCTAAAACTCAAACTGATGTGAGAAGTTTTTTAGGACATGCTGGTTATTATAGGAGATTTATTAAAGATTTCTCTAAAATAGCTTCTCCACTGTTTGTATTGCTTATGAAAAACGCTGAATTCAAGTGGACTAGTTCTTGTCAAAAAGCTTTTGAAGAACTGAAGCATCAGCTGTCTACTGCTCCTATTTTGAGGGGGCCTGACTGGAATCTTCCATTTCACATATCCTCTGATGCTTCAGACAGTGCTATTGGAGCAGTCCTGGGACAAGAGGAAAATCATCTTCCTTATGCTATATACTTTATCAGTAAGAACATGACCTCTGCTGAGCTTAACTATACAGTTACCGAGAAAGAGTTCCTTGCAGTAATCTATGCCATTAATAAATTCAGACACTATATTACTGGTTATCCTACGTTTGTGCACACTGATCATTCAGCTATTAAATACTTAATGAACAAATCTGTTACAAATGCTAGAGTTACCAGATGGCTATTACTATTGCAGGAATTTGATATTACAATTATAGATCGGCCTGGTAAAGAAAATGTGGTGGCTGATTTTCTTTCACGGTTAAAAACTGATAATGATATTCCAGTGGATGATAGTTTTCCTGACGAATATTTGTTTGCAGTTTCTGCTCATTCTCCATGGTATGCAGATATTGCTAACTACTTGGTTGCAGGAAAACTACCAGCACACCTGTCATATAGGGAAAAGAGAAGAATTGTTCAACAAAGTGCCAGGTATAGCTGGATCAGCGGATGTCTCTTCTATACTGGGCTTGATCAGGAGATTCGAAGATGCATTAGAGAAGATGAAGTGTATGACATACTGAAAGCTTGTCATGATGGCCCTTGTGGAGGCCATTTTGCTGATAAAAGAACAGCGCATAAAATTCTGAGGATGGGTTACTATTGGCCCTCACTATTCAAGGATGCAAAGAAGTATGTAAGGACTTGTGATAGCTGCCAGAGAATGGGTCAACCCAATCATAGAGACCAAATGCCACTAAACCCCCAGGTAGTTTCTGAACCATTTGAAAGATGGGCCTTGGACTTCATAGGACCCATTAACCCTCCATCCAATCAAAGAACCTATATATTAGTCTGCACAGACTATATGACTAAGTGGGTGGAAGCCAAAGCACTTATTAGAGCCAATGAAGAGGCTGTTTTGTCCTTCTTGTTTGAAGATATTTTCACTAGATTTGGAATCCCCAGAGAGCTAGTTACTGATGGAGGACCTCCATTCAATTCTCATGGTTTCAAATCTACTCTTCACAAATATCATATTCAACATAGAATGACCACACCATACCACCCCCAGGCCAATGGGCAGGTGGAAAGCACAAACAAAGTTTTAGAAGCCATTCTAACTAAAACAGTGAAGGACAACCGAAAGGATTGGTCCCAAAGGCTCCCTGAGGCATTATGGGCTTACAGGACTACTTGGAGAAACACTACCGGTTTTTCTCCCTATGAATTGGTTTATGGTAAAAATGCTATTTTTCCTGTGGAATTTGAAATTAAAACTTTAAAGACTGCCTTAGCTGTTAATCTTGATTTGAATGATGTGCAGACAGCTAGATTGCAGCAACTTTTGGAGTTGGATGAAAAGAGATTGGATGCCATTCACCAAACAAACATGATTCAGCAACAAAGGATGAAATGGCATGACAAAATTATCAAACACAAGCAGTTCCAAAAAGGTAATTGGGCCTTGCTGTATGATTCTCGGTTTGAAAATTTTCAGGGAAAGCTACGTACACATTGGCTTGGACCGTATGAAGTAGAAGATGTCTTTCCAAACGGAACGGTAAGACTTGTAACAATTGATGATGCTAAAACACCTCTACTAGTCAATGGCCATAGGCTCCGTTTATACGAGCGCCCTGTTTCTAAAGAAGATTTCAAGACTGCTTGCATGACTGATATTCATTATCTTTTTCCAGGGGAGTCTTCTGCTCCTCACAGCACTTAATTTTCTGCACTATATTTTTAGTAGTAGATTAGATTTAGCACTAATAATCCCTGTCAAGGATTGGCATGTTACAATGGAATTTTGCAGATTCTGGAAAGGCAATAAGGAGGACAGATTCATCATGAGAAGATCTGAAGCTTTAAATCAAGAAGCTTCCGCCCATCATTTTATCCTCTTCCCTAAAGTAATATCCCTCCATTACTTCTATCATTCCCACCACTCCCGAAATATCTTCCTTCAGTCTGTGTTACCCATCCCTTACTGCTGAAATAAACCCTTATCATTCACAGACCTAAGTCAGTTATCACAATTTTCTGATTTTTCCCGTTGCTGAAACACCCGTTTCAGCAACGTAACACCAATTTTTCCCGTTGCTGAAACACCTGTTTCAGCAACGTAACACCAACTTTTTCCGTTGCTGAAATACCTGTTTCAGCAACATATCATTGATTCTACCCATTGCTGAAACACCTGTTTCAGCAATATATTATCAATTTCCTCCGATTGATGAAACACCTGCTTCAGCAATGTATCGTTCATTTGTCAATTGCTCACACATCAGTCTCAGCAACTTGTTATTATCAAAGCAGCATCTCTCTTTGACAACATATAAGCTTTCTGGTCCTTCACGATCATACTTCAGATCCTTTTGGTGAAAATTATTTGCAATATACCAGAATCAATTACACAGACCCTTCTATGATCATTCAAGGCTATTGCAACCGACACTTCGAATTATTAAAGGTAAAGTATAAGGTATATGGTTTTAATGTAATTCGGTTAAATCATATTAAAAGAGAGGATTTCATTTCATAATGATTGCATATCTCCCCACGTCCAATCATTATTATACCATACGTAGGGGGGGGAATTCCAAAAATGGAATGATTATTTCGCATGCACCAACCTGCCGCCTGTTATCATATCCATTTTTGCCGTCATTTAGACTACGCAGCCATTGTTGCAACAACTAAGTCTGATCAGGGTCTGAGAATACTGAATTGTGCCTCTGCGGAAAAACTCAGAGCTTTAGCCATGGGAAAGGCGGCCATTAGAAATGAGCCCGGCTCCATAAGTCTTCTACAGCTCTTTCCTGAAGCATATCAGATCTTCCAACAAGCAGGGTGGACAGCATATTTTGAAAGGTTGGGAGATTTTAACGCAGAAGAAGTATTAGAATTCGCACAGAACTTTGAAGGCAATTTCTCAGTGGTCCGAGGGGTTCGCATTTCAGTGACAGAGGATGACATAGTTCAGGTATCAGGGTTGCCAGCTGAGGGCATTCGCTGGTTTAGCAGGAAGACGGTCGTTCTTAACGCGCAGCAAGACTTTTTGCGCCCGGACGAGCAAGTGGAACCTAGAGGCCGCGGGGTCAGTCTGCATTCACTTCCTCAACCATGGCCATCAGTGGCAGAATTCTTCAAACACTACCTCACATGCGAAGGGCATTATCAGGTAGTGTACAACCATGACTTTGTTCTGCTGAATCATTTGAGGAATGGAAGATTGGTTAATATCCCTTATTATCTGCTTGGTTGTATTAAAAACATGTCGTATTATTGTAAGCAAGCCAAATCTCCAATGACATCCCTTACCCATCACCGCTTATGCCAGCTGCTAATACAGAGGGGTTTTGCTCAGCAAAATCCCCCTCTGCAGGCCCTACCTGAAATTCCTCTGCAGGCCCTACCTGAAATTCCTTTGCAGGCCCCACCTGAAGTCCCTCTGCAAGCCCCACCAGAAATTCCCCAACCACCTGAAGTCCCTTTGCAAACCCCACCCGAAACTCCTCAGCAAGAGAAAACGTCCCAATTGTCTGAAAATCCTCATAAAGAACAACAGGAGGAAACCCTGAATTCTCCCGTCAACCCAACCCCGAGCTCGCCTCAGTTAGCAGAGCTAACACCCTCTACCATTCCTGTCCCTAGTGATGATTCTCCAACACCCCCTTCTTCACCCATTAAGAAAAAAAGGAAAACCCCAGCAGTCACAAGTTCTAGACCACGGACAAGGTCCACATCCAAAATTCCTACCTCTCCGCAAAACCCTGTCCTGAAGAAAAAGCACTCCCGTTCAAGAAAAAGGAAAGGCAGCGATTTTGCTGCCTTCCTACCAAAAAGAAAAAGGACAAAGACTGTTGAGGCAGAATCTACCTCCATTTTCCCTAACCCTGCCACTATTGCATTGAAACCCTTATCCCCATCCCGAACTCCCCAGTCGGCCTCGTCCGAAGACACTGTCACACAAAAATCAGTGCCTCGGGATAATACGACATTGGTTATGGATCAAGGAGTGACTGCTCCACAAGAACCAGTCACTCGCCCAGTGACTGTAACACAAGAACCAGTCACTGAGGAAGAAGAATACACCAAGCAGGTCGATAATGGGAAATGCCCAGTGACTGTTCCACAAGAACCAGTCACTGAGGCAGAAGAATTTACAGAGCAAGTTGTTAGTGAAGAATGCCCAGTGACTGTTCCACAAGAACCAGTCACTGAGGCAGAAGAAATTACAGAGCAGGTTGTTAGTGAAAAATGCCCAGTGACTGTCCCACAAGAACCAGTCACTGAGGCACAGGAACACAACAAGCAAGATGATAGTGGGAAATGCCCAGAAACTGAAATGCCAGAACTAGAGACTGAAATACCAGAACTGGAGATGGAAATACCAGAACTCGAGATTGAAATATCAGAATTGGAGATTGAAACACAGGAATCCATTCCTAACCCGGTGGATGAAACACAAGAACCACCCACTGTGGTACCAGAACTGGAGACCGAAACACAGGAATCCATCCCTAACCCGGTGGATGAAACACAAGAACCACCCACTGTGGTACCAACATTAGTCACTGAGAAGCAAGAATTCATGACTGGTCCGATAGAGGAAATACAAGCACCACTCACCGTGGTTTCAGAACTAGTTGCTGAGGAACAAGGATTTATTCCTGATAGAGCACGAGGACTATTTACTGTGGTATCAGAACTAGTTACTGGTGAACAAGAATCCATTCCTGGCACGATGGATGAAACACAAGAGGCACCCATTGTGGTGCAACAACCAGCTACCACTGTGCATCAGCAAAATATTCCAGCAGAAACAATTAGCATACAAGGCCCACATACGATGGCATCTCTACTGCAGGAAAATGAGTTCCTGAAGTCTGAAATAGAAGCTTACAAAGCTGAGTTAGCCATGGCTCGAGAGGCTTTTGAAAAAGAACTCAATCTCCATACATTAGCACAAGTAGCCTCAATGCAAAACAGGGAGACATGCATAGAATATATGTGCAAAGAGTGTGGCATCATTTATCAGAATGCAGGCTATAAAGTAGTTGAAATTTCACTCCCTGAGACAATTATGACAGAGGGAACACAAGAGGAATGCCCCACTGCTCCACAAGAACCAGTAGGACCTCCTATGATGCAAGAAGAAGAAGAAGAAATCGAACAAGAGATATCTCATCCTTTGGGGACTGATGCAGCTATCTCGGCAGGAGAAACACTGCCAGAGCACACCACTATTGATTCAGATATTCCAGCAGAAGAAACATTGCCAGAGCACATGACTATTGATTCAGATATTCCAGTAGAAGAAACATTGCCAGAGCACATGACTATTGACTCAGATATTCCAGCTGAGGAAACATCGCCAGAGCATACTACTATTGATACAGCTGTTTCGGCAGAAGAGACACTGCCTCAGCACACTACTGGTGTAAGTATCCCGACAGAAGAAATAATGCCCCAATGCATTTCCTCTGAGGCAGCCATACAGACAGAGGGAATAGTGCCCAAACCTACTACTTCTGTTAAAAAGACACAGACTCGGCCATGGGACCCATTGGAACAATTCAACAGATGGAAGAAGGAACATGCTGAGAAACAGGATATAGTATTACAACAGCATAAGTTGCAATGGCAAAACTTTGTATACACTAACTGGGAGAACTTGGAGCAATTACTGCAAGAGCACAGGGAATATAAGAAGGAAGCCAGACAGTCTAAGGAACGGATAGCCCTGATGTTTTCATTGGTGCGAAAGTTGATGGTTACACGGAAACCTTCTGTAAACTACGCTCTTTTTCTTGCTGAACGACTAGCTTACTTTCAAATTAAATCAATAGCACATGGTAGACCACATGAAGTACTGAATTCAGAAAAATTTGTTGAGACCTTCAAGGAGGCCCCTGAAAGCGACCAGCATCTGCTGTGCGAACTCTACCTTCATAATGAAGCCATGCCTGAAGAAAGAAGAATTAATCTTATTCCAATTGCAGGTGATATACAAATTAGGGCATTTGCTTCATTTTTGTCTAATCAGCTCACTTGGCAGACTGCGTTCAATACAAGCAGTCATAATGAGGAGAATAAACTCCTGTGGATTAGGCCAGAGCCGGTAAGCCCAGCCATGTTTATAGCACAGTACTATGAATTCTGTCAGAAGCCAGGTATGAGCGAGCACATAGAGCAATTACAGGCTTCAATCCTTTTTAATTGTCAAGAGCATATTCGAATGAAGGGTCCTGCTGCACTGAAGGCCAATGATCTCTTTTGGCAGCAATCAGATAAGGAAAGACAGGATTATCATCCTTTTAACCCTCTCAATTTTCACGCTGCATTGTATAGAGTCCCTAAGTATATTGATTGCATTCAGCATTGTGGAGTCAACTGGATTGGGTATCATTTCCGTTTTCCAATCTTATGGCTGCCTTCAGAAAAATATCAAAATCATTACCTGTTGACTGACGAAGAGGAAGCCTCGGCATGGCAACAGTTGCAGACCAACAGCGGATTCCGAGCTCCTACAGACGCCACTTTCTCCAGCTACTGCCTGAGTAATTTGCATTGCCAGTCCCAGTACTCAGACTCTGATTCAGACGAAGGGGTTGCCTGAGGACATGCAACATTTTTAGCTGGGGGGGATGTTAGGACTCCAATATGTACCATTTTGTTATATATTTGGATATCATTTTACTCTCAAAACCATAAGCTCCAATGTCTTTTTCATTCACTATATCCTAAGGTATATGGAAACCTTCTCTTTATTAGATGGTTAATCTGTCTTACATTTAATTCCATAATACTCTTATATTTTATCAATTATTGAAGTGCATTGTTGCTAACATAAGTTGAAGATCGCAGATAAAGTTATATGCCTTGATGAGAACGAGCGGCTGTAGCTGAAACAGCTGACTGAGTTGCGGGAACAGCCGACTAACGTTGCTGAAACGGCTGGTCCCGTTGCTGAAACAGCTGGTCCTGTTGCTGAAACAGCTGGTCCCGTTGCTGAAACAGCTGGTCCCGTTGCTGAAACAGCTGGTCCCGATGCTGAAACAGTTAACTCAGCTGCTGAAACAGCCGACAAAGCACGCAAATTCCGTTATGCGTAATTTGCGATTCTGAAGAACTTTTTGTGGATAATAGCAGCAGGCCGAAGATACGGTTACCTGAATTATTGTAAAGATAGCATGACTGTTGTCTCGGTTGTAACAGTATCTCTTTTTAAAAAGAACATAATA